>SZWC01004933.1:67104-79231 GCA_023375785.1 Penium margaritaceum
GGGGGGGGGTGGGGATCGAGAGAAACGGGGTAAAGAAGTTCACAGGCTCACACCAAGTGAATCATTGGTATGAACATAGCACTGGATTCAATGGAGTGCCGGATTCAAGAAGGATTGTCATAGCGCTAGGAGCCGTGCCTAGCACCGGCTCATAGTGCCATATGGCTTGGGCATGTGGTCAGACGGAAGTGGTGGCTTGTGCCACCGATCTTCTCGTTAGGGGCAAAGCGTGGTGCCCCCTCGTCAGTGCTGTAGCGGCTACAAAGGCTCGGCACGTCGTCACCGCCAACGTGCAGGTGCAGACAGACACAGCCGCGTCAAGACGAAGGAACGAGAGGCCGGTTGCCTCGACGACGATGTTCTAGGGCTGGTCAAACGGGGGTGTGACCATATACCCATCGAATTCTCGATAGATCCGCCATATCCACAGACCGCTCTTGAATAATGCCATATCCAGCTGATTCTAACTTTAATACTGAAACATCGACCGATCGAATAAAAGCAGCAACGTATCCAACAAAATAGCACGCTAACACCACGTCGTCGCTGCATGAAATGCAGCTTCGTATTGATGACGTCATTACTCCCCTGAAACAATCACAAACCACACGTTTGAGGTGTTTGTGATTGTTCAAGGGAGGGGTTTGCGTGGGGTTTCCGTGAGGGGTCAAAGACAACCCATGCGTTGAAAAGAAACTTGTTCGGCCCCGCTACCGCAGGGCTCGGTAGGTGCCTGCGCAAGAAATAAAACCCTCAAACCCGAATGTAATTTGGGGTTGTGTTTGATTTTTTTTCCTCGCAAACCTAAGATTTTTTGTTTGCCATGAAAGAAAAACCAAAATTTGAAATGGTCGTTTCGCTCAATCGTGATGGATCGATGACCCTTTTTTGTGATTTTCATTTTCGACACGCAAACCCCCTATTACGATGTAAGGTTTTATGTTTTGCGCGGACGGAGCCCGCGCAAAACATAGAAAACCCTAAATCATAATAGGGGGTTTGCGCGTCGAAAAAGAAAATTGAAAAACAAGGGTCATTGCTTGATTGCGATCTTGCGAGGAAGCGAGGTCGCGATCGAGCGACGGTCACATGACCCTCCTCGCCATGCTCGATAAGCGACGCATGTCGCTGATCGAGCATGGCGAGGGAGTCGGATATGTCATTCTTGTTTTTCTAAGTGCTGGATATGGGGCATATAATTTTCCGCTTGTGGATATGGGAGGGTCCGCGATTCGGGATTATGGATATCCTAGCTATTTCGCCCTTGCGCAAATCGACCACATATTCAACATTGAGGAGTGGTCCTTACAACAAGTGTCCATGATCTCAAAGCCCTCAACCTAGCGTAGTGTTTTCAAAATTCAACCCTCTGTTTTATGATTGCTATATTCTCGCAAAATGGGATCCTTTGTTTTTTTTTTTTTCGTTGCATTTTGGAACTTGCCCATAGTTATGGAACATTCGAAATTCACCCAATGTTTGTTATGCCAAGCGGAACGTAGGTGGTTCAAAAGGATTCCAGTGTTTAGGGAAAATGGATAATTTTTACGGGGGGTGACCATATACTCATCGATTTTCCGATAGATCCACCATATCAAGGTATCGCTCTTTAACTACCCCATACCCATACAGCGACAACTTTTTGTCTCCCATACCACATGTTCGCTCTTTTTAACCCCCATGTCCATTGACGTNCAAAATTCACCCATTGTTTGTTACGCCAAGCGGAACGTAGGTGGTTCAAAAGGATTCCAGTGTTTAGGGAAAATGGATAATTTTTACGGGGGGTGACCATATACTCATCGATTTTCCGATAGATCCACCATATCAAGGTATCGCTCTTTAACTACCCCATACCCATACAGCGACAACTTTTTGTCTCCCATACCACATGTTCGCTCTTTTTAACCCCCATGTCCATTGACGTTTAAAAAAGAACGCAATGTCCACAACAATTCAATATAACAACCATGTGTCCACAACGAAGTGGACGCTGTCATGCACTCATCGTGAATGGAGCCCAGCCGTATTGGCGGTTATGCAGTGCGCCTCCGACAGAAGGCGATTTCACCTGAGAACTATACGAAAATGGTACACGCGACTTCCTCTGAATACGAACAGCCCCGATTGTGTCGACATGAGGTTGTCTATGCTCGCGAGTCATACGGACAACATCCTTTCGGGGTGGGTGGGGGGTTTGTGCTGCATATGAAAGCACAATCTTGCGAGCTTCGATTTGAACCCGCTTGTATATGCCGCAAAACGCCGTAATGACTAGACTTCAATGCTGTGAACAGTCGATAAGGAAACATTTGACGAACGCCGTTGACAAGCGTGATTGGTCGTTTCATTGTCTACTATTGACTATCGCGATTGGTCGTTTCATCGCCCACTGCCACGAACAAGACGCATTGTTGCGTCCCCTTGCTGACTGCGTCAAAGGACCTCAGTTGAACGCTAAACCCCGCGGTTTTCACCGATCACTTAGCAGTTGTTCCGTAACCTGCGCGATAAGGTCCCAGTTGTCCACTATGGACATGGTCCGGATGTCCGTACATCGGCCACTCACTCCCATGCTCGGCTGGGGTGACATCGAACACAGTCGACGTGGTCCATGGGGTGTGGACATTCCTGTTCCACCCAAACCAACATGTGACGAGGCCGAGGCTGCATGGCGCAACGTGAAGGCTGATTGGGACTCCATGTATGGCCATGAGCCTCCTAGTCCTCACGCCATGTGTTGGATTGTGGGTATGCGGGCTCCAACCAGCCGCCCAGTGTACGCAAAAAGTAGTTGGCAGCAATTGGTGCAGATGCATCCCATCACATTGTTGCGTATGTGACCCCATGGTTCTATTGTCATCAGTCTTTTGCTTTTTATAACCGAATGCCCAAATGCGTCCACTGCCTAAACGCCTTCTCAGGGTCCATCCGCAAGACATAATATGTTCATATGAGTACATGTTTGTTATTGCACATCTGTCTTCCATTTTCTTTGGGTAACGTTGCACATGTACTGGTGCGTTTTGTTGGGTACACGATTAATATATTACTGGGGTTATTGACAACATCCCCACTGCACATATCATAGAGAGTACCAATGAGTAGCACATCCTGGCCTTTTCAAATACATCATTGTGTCTATCACTTGCACATCAGGCATTGAAAATGTACATCCGTTCTCGTGCTCCAGTGCACTTAATGTGCACATCCTCCGATGAATGGACCTGGCCGTCCACTGACCAACCATCGCTGGACCGTAGGTGGCAAAGAATGGATCCAAGCCAAGTTCTAACAAGCAGGACACAAATTGTTTGTCAGACAGCAACCATGAGGGTAGCAATCAACAAACTGCACATCGTCTTTTGTGTCCGATAACGTAGAGTCAGCGCCCTCTACGTCACAGTCCTCCACGTCGTAAAAGACATCTTCCTGCTCCTCGTCACATGCACTGTCTACATTTTGACGCGCTCCATGTTGACAAGGACACATGTACATCTTCACAATGTGAACTAGCCTTGGTGTCCAATCCTTCCATGTCATGAGGATGTATATTGCACCGGCTTCAGCCAGGAAAGAAGTCACCGAATCCATGGATGTCTGTGCCGGTGTGCTAGTGAGTTGACTAAAGTGAAGATGTGTTGAAGAGAATGAACCATAGGGCAATCCACGTCCTTTATACCTACATTTAACAAACTCGTATTGTTCATTTCCTCGAGCACAATTCCATGTTAGAGTATTATCATTATGTGTACTTTTTGCACTCATTTAAGCAAGGGTTTAACACTTCTTCACAAGAGAACATGGAACATGGAGAATTCTATTCAAAACTTGCAAGAACACTCTGGCCTTCTTCACCCCATCAGAACCACCCTACCCCACATGCACTACCCCCATAGTTTTGCTTGCCCTGCAACAGTCCTCCTGGTCACAACCTAGGCCCTCTGACAACCCTTCTCGACCCAGTGGAGGAGGTAAGGCAAGTTTCTCCTCTTCCAATTTTGTCCTTCCTGTTGTGACCATGTATGCTTGAGCCCTAAACCCTCTTTGCCATGACCTACAACACACACATGGTGATAGGAGTGGAGGAATGAGTACTTTTGAAAATTTCAGAGATGAAGAGCAACAATGAGGACGTTTTGCAACAACATTGCAAACATACCTTTTAGAAGACATCGAGCTCGTCATCGCACTCTTTTGCGCACTCCTCCCACCCATCCATGACGCAAGCTTGTTGATGTTCAGGTACTGTTCTTGCCTCCCACTCCCTCTACTGCTGCAGGTCAGTGAATTGGTCACCGTCCCTGGGCTCCTCATCATCCGAGTCACTAAGAACGTGCCGTTCAGGGTCGTAGATCTCTTTCTGCGCAGAGTCGTAGCCTGCTACCCTGGGGTTGTACTCAGCATCGTCTGTTGCGCGACCCGCCGGTCCTGATGCCCTTGCACTTGCAACAACGAATACAGAGGCTGCAGCATCAACTCTGTTTCCTGTTTCACTTGTGGTCTTGTGCCCCGCCTGCCCCGCCCATCCCTAGCCTGTGCCAATCCCCAACAAGCTCGTCCCTGGACTGTCATCTGAAAGGAGGACAATGGTCTGTGGTGCTGTGCCTGTAGCACGTGAACCATATGCGCTGTTGCTGGGTGTACCCATGGTAGCAGGAGCAACTTCTGTTGCAGCTGCTGTAGCTTCTCTCTCTGCTTGGGTCTTAGTTGGAGGCCACCTACCAGTGTAGGCCACTGCCCTTACGGCATCTTTTGCGTGTTGTAGCCTGCGTTTAAGAGCATTGGCTGCTACCTCAGCTACAGGAGCCACTGTAGGCTCGTTCGTACACTTCTTCTTCGTGTGTCCCTTCTGGCCGTACCGGGGGTAGATGTAGTTTTTCTGACGCTTGTCCTCACGGTCCCACCGAGCACTCTTTGGCCGCCTTTCTCCACGTTTAGGTCGTGGCTACTGCCATAGCACACCCTCCTGGACTTTGAGCGACGCTGGGTTGACGCCAGGCATGGGGGATTTGTAGGTGCGCGTGTATGCCGTGCGTGTTAGACCAACGCCGCACAGTGCCTCGGCTTGCTCCCCACGGCCGATGACGAATGTGCATGCATGCGCACAGGGCTGCCCCCACTCCTTCCACGCACCGCAAGTGCACGTTCGGTCATACAAGTTCACCATACGGGTCCTGTTGCTGGGCCCCGTCACGTTGCAACGCTGGGGCCCTTTCTCGATGACGTTGTAGTTGTGCACAAGGACACTGCTGTTGAGGAGACACTTTGTTAGTGTTGGCGCAAGTTATCCCTCGCACAATTTGTTGAGTTTGTGCCTCTGTGCAAGCAAGCACTGCACCCATGTGTATAGAGACACAAAGCAGTAAAAAGGAAACAGTTTCTTGCATTCAACGATGCGGGCATTTAAAGACTCTGCCGCGTTGGAGGTGGTGTATCCACCACGGCCGACTGGACAGTACAGCCGGGCCCAGTGCTCCCTCGGAATGTCGTCCACCTTGTTTGCTCCAAGGATGTACACTATAGCGCGGGAGTTCACGGCACGCAGCTGTTCATCACACCTCCTCCATTCTCTGGGTGTGAGCGCATGTGCCAACCGCCAAAACCAGTACCCAGCTTGCTTCTCGAACTTCTACCTTGTATTCTGTCGCAAGTGGTAGCAACAGTAGGTGTAATGAGCCCCGGACAGCTCTTTCTCCATGGCGTTCGACAAACTTTTATCACGGTGAAAAATGACGACCGTACCCTTCTGTGTAGTCATTGGATACGCGATCGCCAGCTGCTCCAAAAACCACTTCCAATTCTCTTTATTCTCCCCCTCAACCATGGCCCACGCCATCGGCACACCATTGTCGTTGGCGTAAAAAAACTGACAGATGAGGAGCACCTATTTGTGGCCATTCTTGAGATGCGTGCCGTCCATCGTGAGTATTCGACATCCGTGCTAGAACCCCAGGACAGTAGCACTCGGGGCGACAAACGCCCTAATGAACACGGCTTCCTTCATCGCCTCCGCGACTGCATGGGTGTTCTGGTCCACACGCTTCAGCTATAGAGCACAGGATACAAATTGTAAGAAAGTCGAGGCATACATGAAATAATTGTTGCACTGAAAAATTCAACAAGACGTACCTCTTCACAGTACAGTGGGAAAACACCCCATGATAAGGCTTTCGGGCCGATGATGTTTTCCTGCGCCTTAGTCTTTGCCCGGTATATCATGTTCTTGTCGACCGCTTTGCCTGTGGCTTCGCGAACAACGGCAGCCAACGTCTTCACGTCAGCTGTGGGATTCCGCTTCAACGTAGACTCAATCTGTCGCGCCACCCACTTCACAGTTTTCGCCGGGTCTTCGCGACCAACTCTCGGGACACACTTGTATCCATCGACAAACTCGTCCCCAACGACACCAGTGCCATTTGGTGCCACATGGGCACGGAGTAGCCTTGGGCAATCTTTCTTGTTGAACTACCCATACCGTACAGTGAACAGCGTCTTCTCACTGCACAGCCACCAAATAGTCATTCGGTTGGTGATGGCGTAATCATCCACTGCTGCGCGTGCCTCAGCCATGTCCCGGAACGACATCCCAGCAGGATAAGTAGGCTCTGCCTTTCTGTGCTTTGGGGCCTGACCAGACGCCTCATCGTCCGAGGACACTACACGAGAAACATGGACATGGCACAACTGAAGGGACAGATGGAAAACCTTAACTTCTATACACAAAGGGAAAACGGGGCAGAATTTTTACCATCAACATGATTCGGGCGAGACAACTTCAGTGTGTCTCTTGCTTGTTCGGGCAAAATGAGGAGCAGTCGAGCATGTTGCTCATGCTCAAAGTGCTCGTCGTACACGAGGTTTCGGGTGGATGGGGTTTGGGGCACGAGACCTGGCTCGTTGAGCTGCAAGAGTGAGGGACCACGATGCTCAGAAACCAAAGGAGTGTTGTCTGACCTACGCCTACGGGGTGCAGCCCACTGCAACTGGTCAGCCATCTTGGACGGCCTGGGTACAATACATGTAAAACTGAAGTCAAATACACTACATACCCAGGCTCACCGGGCTCAGAGGCATCAACAAGCGCGTCCATGGCGCGTGGCAATCGTGCGTGGTGGGTGTCTGACGAGCATGATGGGGCCTTGGACCCTACTGTCAACAACGGTCGAGAGTAGGGTCCAATGTGGGACCAACGGACACCCTCGACAGGACGCTGGAAGGCGATTGTCTCCCCGCCAATCCTTCACGTGACGTGTGCATGATAGGCAAAATAGACATAGTGGCATGGGTTCGTGGGGACTCAATGTGAGTCCTCATACATGCACGTTATCCAACCCGATGAGTCTCATTGCCTTGCCTCGAGTCGGCGCATGGAACGTCGCAAAAACGATGACTTGTGAACGGTGGACAAGCTGGCGGTTACTGACAACGACGTCTGCTGGCTGACTTTGCGTGCAGTGGTTTACTGTTGGAAGTGCCGAATTGTAGGATGGGTTTCGTCAAAGGACGATTAGACCTTGGTGAATACCGTTTACACAAAGAGGAAGTCCGACAAGTTTCCATTGCATAAATGTTACCCCCCCATAATACATTGGCCGTAAGGAGGGGTCGCTCACATACAACGCCATGCACCCGACACTATTGGACAGTCTCAATTTTCGACGATGAATGATCACTGATACCTACCCGGCCGTAGAAGAACAACGGACAGTCAAGTTTTGCAGAATCGTGAACTTACCTTTTTAATGAAATATTAAATACCCCATGTCCACCTCCATGAAACAAGTACGCCATACTGGTATGGCGTTCTTTTTTTGCCAGATGTGGACATGGCGTTGTTAACAACCCCTACGTCGGATATGGGTTTCTTTATTCTTAACTACGTGGATATGGGGGACTTAAAATTCCGCATTCGGATATGGGAGGGTCCACCCGTCGGGAATGTGGATATGCGGGCTATTTTGTAATAGTTTTTATTTAGCAGTAATTAAGTTGATGACAAGTGTCGAGTATGTCAAGCATATATGTATAAAACGCCAAGAATAAGAATGAGGCATAAGTCGGGTCATCGGCGTTCAAGCCGAGTGAAGCGTGCGAGGTCGCGTTGTGAGTGATGATTTTGAGAAGCTCTAAGAAGTACGCGGGGTGGGGGGCTTCGAGAACATCACGACGCTTCTTTATAAAAGTCAAGCGTCCTCAAGAAGTCCACCAAACAATATCAAAAAATTGACATGGTTTGCGATACTTCAATCGACCTTTCTCGAAAGGGGTCAAAGTTTTCAGAAAACTTCTGGAACGGAACACCGCAGGTCGGTGTAATAGGCCAATATGCCCCCGGCGGAACGTCGTAGTAATCCGGAAGTCACAACGTGGTGGGCCATGAATGAAATGACAAGAATGCCCACACGCAAGATTGAGGGTCTCGTGTTCTTCAAGGACGTAACACTTCCACCCCTTTTGGCCGCGATGTCCCGGCGCGCTAGCGGACGGAGGCCGGTGACAGCAAAAGTAGCCATCAATCAATTTAGTGAAGGTCTCTGAGGTTGTCATAGGGCTCCCAGCCATTGTGAGCAACGTCGTAGTCGTGCCACTTTACCAAATATTCCATCGTTTTTCCACGGCGTCGATGTTCGAGGATATCTTCAATCACATACTCCGTATCTTCGTCCACATCTACAGGAGGTGGAGTTGCAACATCTCTATGGTGGAAGTTCTGACTGGGGTCCCGGTAGTGCTTGAGTTTGCTCATGTAGAAACAGGGTGGATCGCCATGCTCTCAAGGAGACAAAGTCGAGCGACAACTGCAGTTTGCATTCACTCGATCTCAAACGGTCCCAACCAGCGGGATTTGAGCTTTGCGAAGTTCTATCTTCAAGTTTTGATGTTCACAAAGTTGTGCAGTCCTCCACTACAAGTTTTAAACACGGTAGTGCTCCGATGTCGGTCGGCTGCTCACTTCATAAGTGCTTGCATCTTTGCAAGGGTTTGTCTTGTTTCCTCCCATATGCTTGCAAAGTCCCGGCTGTGAATGTCAACCACGGGAATGTTCCTCGGACTCTGCCATCCAACCGCTGTGGCGGAAATTTTGCCGTACATCACCTTCAAAGGTATTTTACCAATTGTGATGGAAGTGGCACAGTTGCATGCAAGTTCGGAAATTGGCAGTTTTAATGCCAAATGAGTGCTGTGTGACTTGCATAAAGTTTGAAGAAGTTGTTGGAGCATCAAATTAGTTCGCTCGGTCTGAGGATCGGTTAGAGGATGGAACACCAAACTTAGCTGGATCCAACTACCGTAGCGTGTCATCAGTTTGCGCCAAAAAAAGTTGGTGAAGCGGCCGACTTTGGCGTTGATGATGGAACGTGGCACTCCATGCAGCCAAACAGTTTGATTTAGAAATTGCCACACCGGTTCTTCAATGGTGACGATGGTCGTTGTTCGGATGAAGTGCGACATTTTAAAAAGTCTGTCCACCACGACAAGGATGGTGTTATATCCCTTGGGAGTGGCGGGCCGTCTCGTCACAAAGTCCTTGCTTATGTCGGCCTTTGGTTTCACCAAAATGCGTACGGGTTGACGTAGACCGGGTAGCCGTGTCTGAGAGGATTTTTGTCTTTTACAGGTGTCGCATGATTTGCATAAGGTCGCTAGTCAATCTGCATCTTGTCCCACCGGTAGTTGTTTTCCAGCTTTTTGAGCGTCTTTTGCTGACCGAAATGTACATGAACCAATGTTATGACACTCCTTCACTGGCATCTGTTGTAGTTCCTCGTTTTTCACGACCTCGTGAGTGAATCTTTGTCACTAACAGGGGTCGTCGAACCAAAACTTGGTTTTGTCGTACCCGACAAACTCCTCCCAACCCTTCGTGAATAGCCTTCTGAGGTATGGTTCTCATTTCATGAGCAACGTTTTAATCTCAGCCACTAGATCTAGTTGCCGACCTAGAGCATCCGTCGAATTTGTTTTTTTGAGGCCGGTACTTGATGTTGTTGTTGAAGTTGGACAGGAGGAACTCCCTCCATAGAGTAACACTCTGTTTTTTTAGCAGACCAAGAATTTCAAGGGTAGGAGGACTTCGTAGCATGACATGTCATAGATCTTGGACAGTTCAGACAACAAATACATTCTTCTCTATTTTGACTTATCGACATAGCTCCATTGTCACGACTCACTCCCCCGAACTGAACTCTGCACCTGTGCGAACTAATTTGTACAATCAAAGCTGGTGAATAACAATAGGTGCCTAGATAGCCATAAAATTGATCCTATATCCAAGACACACTTTGTACATCATTTAAGAACCCAACAACCCAAAAACAGGTCTGAAAAAACAGCATAAATCATGTGTATCTATTTAAAAGGAATTATCCTGAACAAGTTCATTTTTATTCCTTTTAAAATGAACAAGAAGTTGATTTTCCCCAAAAAAACATCATATCACATGTCATAGTTTCTTCTATAGCACAAATCATCAAGCAGTAGGGAAGGTTGTAACCCCTTCCCTTGGTCATGCATCAACACCCCAACTGCGCAGTTACTTGCATCCATCGCTAACACGTACTCCTTACTCGTGTTCAGGTGCATCAACACCAGCACATCACACATGGCCGCCTTCATTGCTCCAAAGGCATATCCCTCCGTTTTACTCCACTCCCATGGTCAAAATGATGGAAAGTTGTATTCATCCAAAGAAGGTGGAAGCAACGAAGGAGTGGCCAGAGTTGACATGTGTTCGCCACATCATGGTTTTGTTTAAGATTTTACGAACTACTACCAGAGGTTTGTCCAAGGGCAAACGGCAATGGGAGGACCTTGTGTTCCATTTCTTGTTCTAGTAGGAGACCCTTTGGTAACTCCTCTACATAAATTTCCTCAAACTCCATGAGCACTTATGCGACACTAAAAGGTAATCCTGAGCTCGCTCGCCTTCTAGTTGCTACTCCTCCGCTGCTTCAACCATTGCAATCTTTTACTTTGCTTCTTGTCACGGACGCACCCAAGCAGAGTAAACCAGGCCACACAGCAACTCGATGCCACACAACAACTCACCCAGATCCAAAACTTGCGGTTTGATTGTTTTTAAAGTGCTTAGGAACAATACCTTCAATGCAAAAGTCCCTATTGTTGGCCTGCGATGTGCCATACGCTCTAGGATGGTGTGTCATTCTATTTGTGCATATGTACAGTATTGTATCACATCTCCTAGTGTTCACTTGGTGTTCTCTAGTACCTATACATGCATACATTGTGCGTATTGTTGTGTGTGGCCGCTCGCCTCTTTGCACTCTCGCCATGTCCATGTTGTTGATGGGTGTCCTCATGGACCACTGTGACCTATTGGCTCATGTCCATCCACGTGCAAATGCCTGAGGTGGACCCGACGGCAGCCGAGCTCTGCTAGCGCTCGGCAGCACCGTGAGGAGTGCAGTCTATGAGGGGCTCGACGGCATGCATTGGGATGCAACATCTTTGTTGGTGCTTACTGCGGGGTTGTAGTGCTTCAGACTCTGGCTCTAGCTATTCAAACGACACCTGATTCCGATGTACTTGCGCTGAGCTATGACTGTTTTTGTTTTATGGCCGGCTCAGGCACAACAAAACGCTACCCAAGTGTGTGGTGCGAACCGAGAGTGTTTGCCTCTATTTTTTTGCGTGTGGCTCATTTGTGTAAGCCTCCTTGTATCTGCTTTTAATGGATAAGCACTTGACGCCTGTGTGCATAGTCAGAGTAGACCCTTGCTTTCCTGCTAGTTGTCACACACAGTGGGTACACAGTCTAATCAAGCAGCTTCGAGGAAGTTTCTCATGATACCAGAGCACACGAGACAGCTCTCGCGTTTCTACGCAACAAGGACCCAGCACCGGTTTAGGAAGGATCCACCACCCATCGCACCATGGGGTGACGTGAGCACCGGCGTCAGCAACAACACCAGCGTTAGCGTGAGCAACTTCACTTGTGGCTGAGGGGCGCAACCCACGCTGCCATGTCACAGGGCGCACCTCTCGGGCGGCTGCAAGTGGCTAGCGGCTGGCTAGCAGCGCGCTAGCGGGCCCGTCATCTGCGAGCCACTGCTACAAGTAGCGGCTGGCGGACGACGCACAACGGGCAGCGGCGGCTGCCGAT
>SZWC01004933.1:79957-97141 GCA_023375785.1 Penium margaritaceum
CGGCTGGCGACAGGGTGCCATCTGGTTGCGGGCTACATCCAGCGGCCAGCGAGCAGCGGCCGGCTGGCGACCAACCGGTGGGCAGCGGCCGGTGGGCGGCGTGCTCGCTAGCGCCAAGCATCGGCGGCAGCAGCGGCTATAGCGGTGGTAGCGATGGCAGCAGCGGCATCGGTGTCACTGGCGGCAGTAACAACAGCGGCGGCAGCTGCGGCAGCTACTACGGTGATAGTGGCAGCAGTAGTAGCAACGGCAGAAGCACAGGCAATAGTAGCAGCAGCACCGGCCGCCACGGCCGAAGCCTTGGCCACCACAGCACCCGGTGCCACCACAGCCGCAACAGCGATGAGAGGGGCAGCAGCAAAGAGCCTGGGTAGTAGTGTCAGTTGCGGTGGTGCTACCGTCCAGCAGCATGTGAGCGTAGCGGACATCAGCAGAACCAACACAATCATGATGCCCAAGGCCTTGCAGACAGAAGGGACGGTGGAGCCCAACACACACGTGGTCTCCTCTATTACTGGCACTCGAGCCATGGACGCTACGAGCGGTAGTCGCGCCACAAGTCAACGCACCCGTGCGATCGCCAAGCTGGTTGATAAACAAAACAATATCCAATTGAGCCTACTAGACATGTAGCAGGCTCTCGAGCTGCTGACGTAGCAAGTCGATGTTTTGGGAATGCCACGGGCGTGCCGGCAGTCACCTGGAGGCATGTCAAGCATGGAGCGTGTGGCAACTGACGCTGACTCCACGGATGAGACCTCCAAGGAGGCCTCTGATAATGACGAAGATCACAAAGGACAGTAGACAGACACTCTAGTGAAGCAGGGCGTGCCTGTTGGCGGCAGTACGGATCCAAAGGATGCTGAAGAAGCGATGCAATGCGCCACAACAGTCATAGGCAGGGTTAGGGCCCGCGCACGGGTGGCCTCTCAAGTGGCCCTACCCATTGTGAGGCCATCCAAGGAGTTTGAAACTCCACCATCGTAGCACTCCCCCGCGGTTGGCTTCGATCCCTGGTGCATGCGCTTCGATCTGTGGGCGATGACGGAGGGTGTCTGGCCGCACTACCACAGTTGGTACCAGAATCATGATCCTCGCCAGTGTGAGATGGCTCGTCGTGCCGTGCATGGGCTGACCATGGCTGTCCCTGAGAACTCAGTGCTGGATTACGCTCCCTTCGTCGGAGACTACTCCAACGGTGTAGGCGCTGACCCCTGCGGTGCCTAGGACCTAGCGCTCACCTTGCTAGAGGGTGAGAGAGCAACCACAAGTGCCCAGCGTGTGGTAGACTTCAACTCGCTCCGCCAAAGTGAGTCANCGTAGTACTCCCCCGCGGTTGGCTTCGATCCCTGGTGCATGCGCTTCGATCTGTGGGCGATGACGGATGGTGTCTGGCCGCACTACCACAGTTGGTACCAGAATCATGATCCTCGCCAGTGTGAGATGGCTCGTCGTGCCGTGCATGGGCTGACCATGGCTGTCCCTGAGAACTCAGTGCTGGATTACGCTCCCTTCGTCGGAGACTACTCCAACGGTGTAGGCGCTGACCCCTGCGGTGCCTAGGACCTAGCGCTCACCTTGCTAGAGGGTGAGAGAGCAACCACAAGTGCCCAGCGTGTGGTAGACTTCAACTCGCTCCGCCAAAGTGAGTCAAAGTCTCCAGCAGAGTGATGGCGTCGGGCCTTGCGACTCTACATTCGGCTGGGGACACTAGCCCCCACTCAGCTAGGCACGCTGATAATCATCATGCTGGGCATCGCTCAACGGTACGATGCCATGTTCACCATCTACCGCCATCGTGAGATCAAGCATTGCTCCCATTGCCTCACCCTGCTGTAGCAGGCCAAACACATCTATTTGCAGCACATAGGGGCAATTGAGGCGGCTCGTCTCCACGGTGAGCGCCTAGCCGGTATGGATGCCGTGGTAGTTTCCTTCTCCAATACCCCTCAGGCCTCAGCGGCGTCCGCTTCTCCTCCACTCCCACGAGTGCATGAGCCACGCTGGGGAAGAAGGGCAAGGGGTACGGCGACAGCAGGACGGGAGGAGGATAGGGGACAGCACTTCCTGGGGGTGGCTCTGGTAGCATCAGCCGACAGGTGCGTGCTACAGCTGCGGCGGCCCCCATCGCTATACCGACTGCACTCGTTTGATTGGCCGCCCCATCGACCGGCAACGTATCACGCGCAAGATCCGCCAGGCCTATGAGGCCCGTTCTACCTCCTTGTCTGATGCCTCTTTCTCCTGAGAGTCGTTGGCCGGACGGCTTGGTGCTGCCTCACCCACCACGGTCCCTACCACCCCTCCTGATGACGAAGCCCGATGCCTTACAGAGCTCGAGCAGGTCATCCACATCCTTCAAGGAGGTATGCACATGCAGACTAAGCCGGCTATGTCCAATGCTGGTTCCGTGTCTGTGGAGTAGCATGGTGATGATCATTTGGCTCTGTCTACTGTGGAGTCACAGTGGCTTGGTGGTCCTGATGAGCTTGCTTGGTTGGATGATTGGCAGCGTCGTCTATCACATGTTGAGCAAGCCTAGCGATCCAGTGACTTCACTGTTGAGTCGTGCTCTGTTGCACGTTGTTCCATCACCACGTCCACCAGGACTGCTGATGGCTTGTGGATTGATTGTGGTGCAACCCACCACATGACCTGTCGCCATGACATGTTCATTATCTTTTGTCCTGTCGGTTTTGTCTGTTCTGTCCGCACAGCTGCTGGCCAGAAGGTGCCAGTGCGCGGTGTTGGTGTCGTCAAGTTTAGTGGTCTCTCAGGCACCGTGTACATCTCCGACTTTCTTTTTGTGTTTGATCTTAAGCTGAGCCTCCTCTCGGTTTGGGCTTCTACTCGTGTGGGGCTATGTGTCACCCATGTTGGCGATGACGCCACCTTCTTTGTCCAGGCCTCTAGCGATGTTGTCTTATGCGGCGAGCTCCGTCCTGACCTTTATCATGTCACTTGCGCTCACTTCCCCGCGTCTCCTCTGCCACCTGGCCCAACCGCGCTTGTCTTTGTCACCAGTACTCTGTACCCTGATCAGCATCGCCTACTCAACTATCAACTCTGTCATGCCCACCTTGATGCAGTTAAGACCCTTCTATGTGACACTCTCGCGCTGGGTCTAAATGCGGCCTCCTTTGTTGCACCGCCCAAGATCGACGGTCTTGCGTGTGCGTAGGGCAAGATGCACCGCTCTCCCTTCCTGGACTCCATCCCAAAGTCCACTTGGCCTCTTCAGCTGGTCCACTCAGACCTGCTTGGCCCCCTTCTTGCTTAGTTTTATGATGACCGTGGGCGATACGTCCCGACACCGACGGATGACTTTACCCGCATGCGCTAGGTCTACAATCTCCGTCAGAAGAGTGACACCTTTTCTACTGTCCAACGCTGGCTGGACAGACTCTCGACATCTTTCGCTCTGACCGTGGGGGGTAGTTTAATGGCGACCTTCGCCACTGGCTCATTGAGTGCGGGGTCAACCACCGCTACTCTGCTCCTGTCACTCCCTAGCAGATGGGTGTCTCGGAGAGGTAGAACCGCACAATGGAGGATGTTGTCCGTGCGATGCAAGCCTATTGCGGTCTCCTTGAGGCATTTGCCTTTGAGGGCTTTGCCTATATGACCTGGGTGTGGAATCGTATCCCGCACGGTCCATTTCCTTGCCACACCATGCCATATGAGCTTTGGTACGGCCATCGTGCTCACCTGCACCTGGCGCGTGTCTGGGGCTCCTTTATTGCGTTTGGTTCACCACGAAGCAGCAGAGCTCCAAGGTCTCCCCACGCAGCCGCCTCTGCGCCTTCGTGGGGATTGCACCATGCGCCAAGGCCTAGCGTTTGTGGGACTCGTCCCGCCGTCGCATTGTCGAGTCTCACGATGCGATGTTCTTCGAGAGCCTGTGCTTTTGCAACCTTGCTCGCATGCTGGCACTCCCGCTCCCGCATGCTTTGGGCTGTCCCAGCCCACGTGTGGTTGGGGAGTCCGTGGGTGCTACGCCCCGAGTGCCTAGATCTCTCTCTAACCCGGCTATCATTGTCGTCAGTCCCTCCCGGATCCCTCACCTACCTCTCCCTCTCTTGCCTCTGCTCCGGATCCCTCGCTAACCGGATCCCCTCCCACGCTGGTTGCGCCACTGGCTCTGTCCTCACCACCGCCCGTCTCACTTTAGCGGTTGGTGGCTCCAGCACCCCCGGCGCCTGCCTCACCTCTGAAGCGGGCGGCTCCAACGTCTTCGGCGCCTGTTTCGCTTGCTCACCAGACCGTCGTTTCTCCACCTAGTGCCCCTACACCAGCTCACTCACATCAGTCGCCCTCCAGCACGACCTCTCATGCACCGGGTGGCCGGTTGCGCCCCCTGTCTTCCCGCAACATTTGCAGCGATGACTCCGGCACGATGGCCCTCAGTCTCAGCGCACATGGCCTCAAGGAGTTCCAACAGGGTCGTCCAACTGGTTGCACTCTCATTGCTTACGAGCATGCGTGCGCCGTTGATGCAGCGACAACCTCGACTTGTAGCACCCCCTCACCCTCTGCCTTAGCTCTTGTCGCGCAAGGCTCGACTTCATCGGGCCCAGACCCGAGCACTCTCCACTAGGCCCTAGTCGGCCCTAATGCCGACTACTGGGGGGTTGCATGTCAGGAGGAGCTTGCTGCCTTTGCAGACCACGGCGTTCTTGAGCTCGTTGACCTTCCGCCTGGTTGCAAAGCCGTATAGGTGAAATGGGTCCTACATAAGAAGTTGAACCAGGATGGCTCCCAGGATCGCTAGAAGGCTCGCCTGATGGAAAAGTGCTTCTCACGAGTCGAGGGCTTAGACTACACGGAAACGTTTGCTCCTGTTGGGTGGATGACCACGGTGCGAGCCCTTCTGAACATAAATGCCCAGCACGACTGGGAACTACACCAGATGGATGTCAGCAATGCCTTCCTCCATGGGCACCTTGACGAGGAGATCTACATGATGCAGCCACCTCGCTTCAAGGATGGCACAGGTCGGGTTTGCAGGTTGCGAAAGGCTCTGTATGGCCTCAAACAGTTACCACGGTGCTGGAACCACAAGATCGCTAGAATGATGCAGCGGGTGGGCTACGTCCAAAGCGACGAAGACCCCTCTCTCTTTGTGACAAAGAGACATGCTCCCCTCAATGCGATACTTGTATATGTGGACGACCTCTTGATTGTGTCCCCGGACCTAGAGGTCATGTAGGCAGTAAAGGCCGTTCTTCAAACCGCGTCAAAGATGAAATACATGGAGCCTGCATCCATCTTCCTCAGCATGGAGATCGTGTGCGACCACGTCTGACGCAGTCTCATGGTACATCAAGCAGGAGCGGTTTGCGGATTTGCTTTGCCTCTACCCCCATTACTCTTGAGGGACAAAAGGCACTGAAGGTCGCCGACCCAGCTGCTCTAGGGGAACTAGTCAATCACATCCTCTACCTGCGAGTCATCGGCTTTCTCATGTACTTGGCCACAACGACGCGGCCCGACATCACATTTGTCGTCAACCTCCTTGTCTACTTCTTGCAGACACCGCGGAAACTGACACTAGATGCCGACCGGCGCATTGTGCGCTACGTCGTGTCCACTCCCCGCCTGGATCTCACCTATTGGCGGTAGCCGTGTATCGTACTTGACGATTACACAGACAGTGATTGGGCATAGAGCCCTGACGGTAGAAACCGTACCAGCTACGTCTTCTTGCTGGGGGGGCACCACTGTATCATGATATAGCGGAAAGCAAGGTTGCATTATACACAGCTTGTATGAGGCAGAGTATGTAGTGCTAGGAGCTGGCGCTACTGAGAGCGTCTCGCTTGTTCGGCTCCTTCACGCACTCCGCCAAGTCGTCCCTCCTGTTGTGCTACGTTGTGACAACCAGAGTGCTACACCAATCCACCAGGTGAACATCACGAGAGACCTCCTTGCTAGCTACACCATTGTGGGGAAGACTATGGTCGTGTCGCAGTCGAGTTGTGTGGATGCGGAATGCCATGCTATGTGGTACAGAGCTATTGGCAGTGATCATGCCTCTGTTGTGATTTGTGACGTTCTTGTACAGTTTACTATGACGACTCAGCCGTGTCCATTCTTGTGCAGATCCCTAAGGCGGGCCCAGGTGACACCAGTGCGACCACTAGCGGTGGACTACCGGCTTGGAGCTGGCCGACTACCGTTCCAAAGCCCCATATGCTGCCGGGACTCTCTGCTGTCTTCTCTACAGCTTGCAGGCGTCTTTCGACGGACTGGCCATTAGCCCTATTTGCATGTTTTTGCATTGTATGTCCACCATCTGATGATGGATGCATGCATGTGACCAGTCGTAGCGTCCATCTTTTGATCCTGCACGTCTAGGTTCAGACGGCGTAGCATTCTGACATGTGTGCGCAGAGTTACGGCCAAAACAATGGTTTTGGGCCGGTTTTTAGGACAGCTCTTGGACTGCCGCGTGCGACACCCGCCGTGCGCCGCGGCAGGTATTTATGCCTTGGACCTGTCATTTGTTATTTCTCTCTGCAATTATATTCAGNCTATTTGCATGTTTTTGCATTGTATGTCCACCGTCTGATGATGGATGCATGCATGTGACCAGTCGTAGCGTCCATCTTTTGATCCTGCACGTCTAGGTTCAGACGGCGTAGCATTCTGACATGTGTGCGCAGAGTTACGGCCAAAACAATGGTTTTGGGCCGGTTTTTAGGACAGCTCTTGGACTGCCGCGTGCGACACCCGCCGTGCGCCACGGCAGGTATTTATGCCTTGGACCTGTCATTTGTTATTTCTCTCTGCAATTATATTCAGTTCGAGTTTCCTCACACTCTGTTCGTGTCCCAACCCAGACCCTTGCAGTTTTCTCTCTAACTTGTGACTGTTGTCACACGCTAACCTGGCGCTGACGCCTAGTGTCGCGGCAAGTGGTTAGGAAGGTTCTACGAATCTTCTCATGGTATCAGAGCAACAAGCCAGAGCTTGTTGTGCTGCACAGCAGAGATGCAGCAATCGCAGCAGCAGTGAGCAGCAACAGCGGCAACAACACACAACAGCAGCAACAGGTCCTGGGAGGACCTTCCAACCTGCGCCATTGCAAGGCGTAGGCCGCAACACCTGCGGGACAGAGGAGTCGTGCAGGAGGGGTGCAGCAGTGTAGCAGCACGCCAGCACAGCAGCGCCATAGCAGCTATCCAGCATCAGTGCTGGCAGTTTTGACCACAGGAGCAGCAGCAGCAGCGATATCGGCGGCATCATCAAAAACATTGGCAACAATAGGCGCCAAAGTGGCTTGAGGCCATTGCCGTCAAGCTTGAAGGCAGTAGCAGCAGCAGCAACAACAGCAGCATGCGCCACCGCTGCCCCTGTCCATGCAACTTCCTTGAAGCCGCACGGACGTGGATGAGCCGCGGACAAAAATTGCGTCAGCCACCACCTCCCCGTCGGCACGAGCCTGCCCTGCCTTCAAACGAACGTCGTTTTCGGCGTTTGAGGGTGCGTTGGAAAGATATTTTCTCAAGCTCTCCAGAGCTACCATTCGCGCTCAGTTTCGTGCTCTGTCGCCACCAGGAAAGACTGAAGTGCAACACAGATTTGTTTTCTGCTGAAAACTTCGGGCAGAACAGGGAAAAGTGACGTTTTGCCACTTTTTCCAACTTTTTGCAACCGAAAGTTTCACCATCATGTTCAGCACATTCAGGAGCCTCTGTGATCAAAATTTTGCTTGATTTTAACAACCTTGAGTTTTTAGTGCCGAAATTTCTGGCCGTCAGCACCATACTTTGCCAATTTTTTGGCCGGGCAGTCAAAAGTTGCCAGTGTCTCAAATTCTCGAGAAACGCTGACGGTCTTGAAATCCAACAAACTTGACCTTTCGCCCCATACTGAGCGGCGACATGAGCTCGTCCGACAACAAGGTGAAGGGACCAGGCGACCCCTCCTCCTCTTCTTCTGGTGTACTGAGTCCACGCTCGCAGGCCATTGAGGACCTGCGAAGCCAGCAGGATGAGATAAGTCACCTCCAGAGAGAGCAGACTGACGATATCCGCACGCTAACTGAGCTTTTGCGTGCTCAGTCCACCACTCCTCAGCGGGTTTCTGAGGGAGCTGCCGGCATCGCGGTCTCTACCCTACAGTCGGCTCAGGCACCCGTGACTGGCGCTCGACCTGTCCCACCATCTGCTGACCTCCTGGATGATGAGCCACTCATGCCAGGCATTACGGATGAGTCCTCGGCTCAAGAGATTTGAGTTCTTCAGGGCGCCTCCGTTGTTGCAGACGGGCACCCGATCTCCTCCGTTTTCCCTGATACGATTGTCACCTGACTACCCCGGTGACCATCCTCTTCCAGGAGTCTTTCCCGTCTCTCGTCCTTCTCAGCCTGTGGTTGCTCTCCCCACGGAGCGGCAACCCAAGGATTTTGAGGCACCACCTCCACGGTACATCAATGAGGATGGCTTCGACTGTTGGGAGATCCTATTTGAGGTGTGGGCTACTTCTGAGGGAATGTGGCCTTACTACCACAGCCCGTACCAGCCTACAGACCCAGCACAGGTACTCACAGCAGCCCGGGCCATGCGCGGACTCCTCTACGCCATGCCATGCGAGACTGTCGTCAACCCCTTCCTTGGCGAGGCCGGCACAGGCATCGGCTTCAATCCCCGTGGAGGTTGAGATCTGGCCTTATCCCTGCTGGCCGCAGAGACGCACGCCACTCGTGCATCACACATTCGTGCTTTCCATTCACTCCGTCAAGGACCTACGGAGCCTGAAGCGGATTACTAGCGACGAGCCATGCGCATCTACATGCGTGTGGGGACCTCAGGAGGCACACAGCTATGGGCGCTTCGTACGATTATGCTCGGAGTTTGCCTCGAGTACACCGACATCTTCATATGGTACAACGACGCTGTCCTCAAGCCCTTCTCAGCCACTCTATAGCTGCTTCCTTGGGCGCATCAGCTCTTCCTTTAGGTGACCTCAGCCTGCGAGGCAGCCGTAGCCCATCAGGTGACTTCTCTCGCTGCAGTAACCATCGCATCACCACCATCTTCCATCCTGCAGTCTCCCTCTTCCTCCTCCATCACTTCCTTATCTTCTTCTTCCTCTTCAACCCCGTCTACACCCACGTAGATATAGGGCATTGCAACACCCGCCCAGGGGAAGAAGAAGAATAGGAAGCATGGATCAGGTCAGCAGCAGTCGTCATCCAGTGGTAACAGTGGTCGTTCTGTGCACTACTACAATTGTGGAGGCGCCCATCGCTACACCGAGTGCCAACAGTCGCTCGATTGGGCGCGGATCACTCATGGGCTCCAGACTGCTCATGCTCTCCATTCCACGTCTGCCACGTCACCCGCATCCTCCTCGAGAGGCGCGGTGGCCACGACTACGGCTGTTCCTGCCTCCTCACCTGTGAGCAGCAGCGATCCGGACCCACGCGACCACATCATCGCCGAGCTTTGCCACCTTCTGGCGCTCCGCTTTCAGGGAGGTGCGAGTGTGTTGTCATCGTCGGGTGGTTCACAGACTGTTTGTTTGTCCGTTCCTTTGGCTCGTTACGACGCGTGTGGGGGAGCACAGTCACCATGTGATGATGATGGGCCTGACTGCATCGAGTGGATTCATGAGTCTCATCTTTGTGTTGTGCCTCGTTCCTCCCCACTGACGCCTCAGCGTCGATCTGATGCCGAGTGTTCCATTGCTCCTTGTACAGTGACGTCCTCCAGTCGTGACTCTGGTGGCACTTCAGTCATTGATTCTGGTGCCACCCATCACATGACGTGCCGTCGCAGTGACTTTGTTGTTCTCGACCCTGTCACGACTGTCCGTTCCGTTTGTACAGGCTGTGGTCAGTCCTTTCCAGTCCATGGTGTTGGGGTTGTATGCTTCGATGGTCCGTCTGGCCCTTCTACCTTTCCGACGTGTTGTTTGTGCCTAATTTTTAGCTCAGCTTGCTTTTTGTGTGTGCCTACACCTTGATGGGTCTCTCTACGGAGCATACCGCTAACTCAGCGACTGTGATTGCTACTGACATCCGTAGTGTCGTCTTGCGTGCTTCCGTCATAGATGATCTGTATCGCATCGCTCGGCCCTCCTCTCCTTGCTCTTCCTCCTCCTCCGGTCCTGTCTTTGTCACTAGTGTTCTATCTCCGGAACACCAGCGGTTGCTTCATCGTCGTCTGTGTCGCGTGGGCTCCAACACTGTGTCGAAGCTCATTTGGACACAGCCCGCTCTTGATCTTGATGTGGCTTCTTTTGAGAAGCCACCTAAGACTGAGTGTCATTTCTTGCGCTCAAGGGAAGATGCTCCGGTGCACCTACCCTGACTCTGGTTCCCGAGCGCTTCGGCCTCTTGAGTTGGTTCACTCGGACCTTCTCGCCCCTCTCCCAATCGAGTCTCTGTGCGTGAGGGGCCAGTATGTTCTGTCTCTGACTAATGACTTTACCCGGATACGATGGGTTTAAAGTCTTCTTCAGAAGACCGATGCCGCCCTTGCAGTTCGACTATGGCTAGTGATGGCTGAGCATCAGTCCCGCCACATGCTACATACCTTCCACTCGGATCGCGGTGGTGAGTTCCTTGGCGAGATGGACTCCTTTTTTGCTGAGCACGGGATTTTTCACCAGGTCTCCGCTCCTGCTACCCCCCAGCAGAACGGTGTATCTGAGCACACGAACCGCACCATGGAGGATGCGGTTCGCGCCATGCGGTCTGAGTGCGGTCTCCCAGAGTCTTTTGTCTTGGAGGATTTCGCCTACATGACTTGGGTCTGGAACCGCCTCCCGCACGATCCGCTTCCAGACCATATTACACTGTACGAGCTCTGGTTTGGACACCGTGCTGACCTTTATCTCGCTTGCGTCTAGGGCTCTCTGGCCTCCGTGTGGTACACCGAGGACGAGCAGGGGTCGAAGGTCTCACCTCAGGGCCACTTGTGTGCATTCATAGGCATTTCCCCGCGGTCGAAGGCCTGGCGCTTCTGGGACCCTACTTGTGGTTACGTCATTGAGTCCTGCGACGCGCTGTTTTTTTAGTCTCTCACCTACCGTGACCTGACTTCAATCACAGCACTCTCCGCCGCCCATGTTTCGTCCTGTGAGCATTCTCGGCAGATGGGGGAGACTTCTACGCCAGCGAGCACCTGTGATCAGGCTTATGTGTCCGCTCGAGCCCCCTGTCAGTCTCCGGCCCTTGATGATCCGGCGATCATTGCCGTCTATCCAGAGATCTTGCCTGTACAGCTTGTTTCACACCCCACAGGTACCTCTGTTCCCACGCCTCCTTCTGCACCAACACCTGCGTCTGCTAGCACTCCTGTCTTTGTATCTGATCCAGTCTCACCCAACCTCATTCCTACGTCGTCTGGTACTCCTGCCTCAGTGTCAGGTCCAGTCTTGCCTGCGCGGCTGTCACACCTAGCCCCGTGTTCCCCACACACGCATCTCCTCGCACGGCATCTCCGACTGCCTCGTCTCAGCCCTCACCAGCGGTGGTCGTACATGTCCCTGTGGTCGCACCTGTCCCTGAGCCTGAGGTGCGTCCCTAGACCTCAGGTTGCTCCCGTGAGCCCGGTGGCCGTCTTCGACCACTGGATTCCAGAGCTCAGCAAGTGTTGGGCCCCCGACCAAGGCGCTCCTCTCGTAGCATCGCGAGTGGTGACCCCGGCATAAAGGCCCTAGGCCTGAGTGTCCGCACTGAGCTCACAGAGGTACATCTAGCGTGCCCCGTAGGGCACGATCTCGTCACTCGCGAGTTCCATATCGCCTGAGACGTTATAGCTGATCTCGTGGTCGTCAGGCCCGGCACTGAGGCGTGTGAACTTGCCACGCAGAGTTCTCCCTCTATGGCGCCCGACCCGGGCACACTGAGGGAGGCTCTCTCATCATAGGATGATGACGCTTGGCGTGCTGCCTGCGAGGATGAGCTTCGCGCTATCTGAGAGCACAGAGTCTACGAGCTTGTTGACCTTCCTCCTGGGAGGAAGGCTATTCAAGGCAAGTGGGTCTTTCACAAGAAGGTGAAGCCGTATGGCTCACTGGAACGCTACAAGGCCCGCTTGGTCGTCAAGGGGTACTCTCAGATTGAGGGAGTTCATTACACTAACACCTTTGCCCCTGTCGGTTGCATGACCTTAGCTCGAACTCTGTTCGGTGTAGTGGCTCAGCATGACTAGGAACTGCACCAGATGGATGTGAACAATGCGTTTCTCCATGGCTCTCTAGATGAGGAGTTTTACGTGGCTCAGCCACCGGGCTTTGAGGACGGTGACAAGGTTTGGCGCTTGCGCAAGTCCTTGTACGGCCTCAAGCAGTCTCCGCGGTGTTGGAACCGGGAGATCACCGGCACTTTGACTCGTGTAGGATACGTACAAAGCAAGGCAGACCCCTCTCTTTTCATCCTACCGACACCCGAGCGGTTCACTGCCATCTTGGTCTATGTCGATGACCTTCTGATCGTGTCTCCGTCCCTGGAGGCCATGAAGGAGGCCAAGGCTGTCGTGCAGAGTGCCTACAGGATGAAGGCCTGGGTCCTACATCGGTGTTTCTTGGTATGGAGAACGTGCAATTCAGAAGTCAGACACTGTTGTTGCATCAGGCCCGATACGCACGAGTCGTGGGGGAGCGCTTCAGCGATCTCCTTGGTGCAGTGCCATCCGCTTCCACACCTCTTACACCTGATGGACAGGATGCCCTGAAGGTGGATGACCCTACACAGCTAGGGGAGACAGTGGACGTGACCTTGTACCTCTGTCTCATCGGATCTCTGATGTACCTGGCCACTACCACGCATCCTGATATCGCGTTAGCCGTCAACCTCCTCGCTCAGTTCTCGCAGGCTCCACGTGCAAGTGGTGTGGCTGTGCGAGTGGTGCGGTATGTGGTCTCCACGTCGTACCTCGGACTCTGTTTTCGTCGGCAGTGTTCGGTGGTCCTTGAGGGCTACACTAACAGTGACAGGGCTTAGAGCCCAGATGGGCGCAACTGTACTGGCTACATGTTTGTGCTTGGTTGTACCGCTCTCTCTTGGTGAAGCGGGAAGCAGGGCTGCATCGCATGTAGTTTGTCGGAGGCAGAGTACATTGCTTTGGGCACAGGGGCTGTTGAGGCAGTATGGCTGTAGCGCTTGTTGTTGACCTTGGGCAGACAGTACTCGCCATTGTGCTGCGTTGCAACAACCAGAGTGCTCTCGCCATTGCTGAGAACTTCGGTGCCTTTCATGCTCGCACAAAGCACATTGCGGTTGAGCATCACTTTGTTTGTGACATGGTGGAGCGACACATGATCTTCGTCATGTGGGATGGCACTGAGATGGAGCGTGCTGATTTCTTGATGAAGGCACTAGCTCACAGAAAGTTCTTGGTGGCCATTCGTTCTGTTGTGCTTCGCCCCATGCCTGAAGGTGGTTGAGTGTGGGATATGGATCTGTGCCTCATTTGTTTGTGTCACTCACTATTTTGTTTGTACCAGTGCTGCACGTGTATGGACATGCGTACCATCGGGTCATGGGGGAGTGTTGTGATTTGTGACGTTCTTGTACAGTTTTCTTTGACCACTTGGTCGTGTCCATACTCGTGCAAATCCCTGAGGCGGGCCCTGGTGACACCGGTGTGACGATTGGCAGCGGACTATTGGCTTGGAGCTGGCCGACTACCGTTCTAGAGCCCCAGATGCTGCCGGAACTCTCTGTTGTCTTCTCTACAGCTTGTAGGCGTCTTTCGACGGACTGGCCATGAGCCCCATTTGCATGTTTTTGCATTGTATGTCCACCGTCTGATGATGGATGCATGCATGTGACCAGTCGTAGAGTGCATCTTTTGATCTTGCACGTCTAGGTTGAGACGGTGTAGCATTCTGACATGTGTGCGCAGAGTTACGGCCAAAATAGTAGTTTTGGGCCTATTTTTAGGACAGCTCTTGGACTGCCGCGTGCGACACCCGCCGTGCGCGGCGGCAGGTATTTATGCCGTGGACCTGTCATTTGCTATTTCTCTCTGCAATTGCATTCAGTTTGAGTTTCCTGACACTCTGTTCGTGTCCCAACCCAGACCCTTGCAGTTTTTTCTCTAACTTGTGACTATTGTCACACGCTGACCTGGCGCTGACGCCTGCTGTCGCGGCAAGTGGTTAGGAAGGTTTTAGGAAACTTCTCAGCCTCTTCATAACTCCCACAAGTTAACAGGTTACTTGTGTATAAAGGAAAGTTTTTAAGCATTTATCGTCTTATCTAATGCAGTTCTCTCTGGGTTGGCTGGGCGGGTGCTTCCCTCTAGATTGATTGCTATCGAATTTCGTCCGGCATCGCACCTTACTGTGTGTCTCGCATTTAACTCGGAGCTTTCAGTTCAAGGCATGAGAAAGGATGTCAAGAGCTAGCAAGCTCACTACTCGCTTGCTTTCTCCCTCGTTACCAACCACTACATGCGTAGTTTCTTTGTTCTCTTGAAGTTGTGAAACAATTTTGCGCAGACGTCCCACGCCTTCTTTCACACTTCACCCTTTTGTTCTTTCCCATCACCTTGCATGTATGCCAACTACTATTAGAGCCGTGAAGGACTTCTAATCGTGATCCTGACCGCAGGAGGAATTTTCACCATCATGCCGGCTGAGCTAACGCAGCCGTTGCTTTCCTGCAATAGCAACATTGCACCCTACAAAAAGAAGGCGTCGTGTAGGTAAGCACGGAACTGTAGCATCATCTTCTAGATTGATGCATTCTTTCCAATTGTCACAATTGCAGTCGCAACTACATCTTCTACTCTCTTAATTCGTAGCCATAGCCGCAAATCCAACTATACATGCACATGCATTCCTAACCGAAGTCACAAATGCAACCACAACTACAACTCCAGCAATGTCAATAGCACCTCATCCATATACCGATGTCTTATCTGAAGGAGCCACAATTGAGCTACACCTACATTTG
The DNA here is from genome assembly GCA_023375785.1 of Penium margaritaceum. Classification (NCBI taxonomy): domain Eukaryota; kingdom Viridiplantae; phylum Streptophyta; class Zygnematophyceae; order Desmidiales; family Peniaceae; genus Penium; species Penium margaritaceum. Next base: position 94,875 of record SZWC01004933.1, read on the forward strand.
CAATCACAACAATTGTTCACTATCGGAAATTCAATCAAAACTGTGACCGATACTCTCAACCACAATCGGAGTTACGATACCAACCATAACTACAGCTACAATTGCGATTGCATGTGCTACTGGAGATGAAGTAGGGGCCATGGTAGCAACCTTGGCATACAACACCATCCTCATGACATCCATAGCTTCAGTCTCTTTAGTTTGCACATCAGTTGCAGATTCAACTACAACCACAGCCGTTGTAGTATTTAGAGCAACTGATGTTTCTCCCCCACAACTAGCATTCACACTTGAAACAACCACTTGGCTTAATGGATGCAAATACCAAGTTCTAGATTGAAGACATTTTGAAAGGACGACACCAAGGCAACATGAGTATTTTTAAGCAATAATTTCATGCAGCACACAACAATTGGGAGCCTTTTGAAAACCTTACTCCTTTTTTTTCATTCACATGACACTCACCATTACGAGCTTGGGTTATAGTTGTGTAGTGTGATGTGGCGCTAGAGATTGAATGAGGAGGGTGTTGCTAAAATGAGTCTAGGGCATGCAGGCCCATGCAGGAAGAGACATGAGCTCTGGTGGTGAGGGGGAGAAACGCAGCGCCAAGATTTGGCTAAGTCTGGAACAAATGAATCAAGAATCAAGGAGGGAATACAATGAGCCCTACACTGAGCTTTTGTACTGGGGACTGGCGGCTAGCCCACCAGGCCCCGTCATCCCCGCCGCACCAAAAGGCACGGACGGGGAGTACACATGTCCCAGAACATGAAACCACAAACTGGAGGTCTCCCGAGGCACCGGAACAGTCAACCGTGTGCCCGGGTCTCGACCGACAGGAAAACATCAAATGTACCCCAAACACAACCAGAATATACGGTGACATACTAGCATCACGGTCTAGCCAAGCTAGGCAAGTTTCGGCCTCCCGAGACGCCGGAACATGTAACCGGGCGTCCGGGTCTCAGCCACACGCAGACTACACATGTCTGTCAAAAGGTTCCTAAGACTAGACCAACCAGTGCAGGGTCTCCCAAGGTACCGGCACAAACCACCGTGTACCCGGGTCTCGACCACAGAGAGAGTGGACAATCTGTCAGAGGCAATATGCAGTCAATCTTTGTGGGTCTCCCGGAGCACCGGCATAAACCACCAGGTGCCCGGGTCTCGACCACCGAGAAAACTCTACTAGACACATATGGGTAAACTGAGCTGCTAGAATGCATCATTCATGTCACAGAAGAAGTAATGTAGCCACCGGAGAACAATCAGCTCAAACTAGGAGACAAGGCTACATGATAGCTCAAAGCCCATACACCAACACTCCCCCTGGGCTGCAAGAGCTGTCGACAAGGTACCAGCTGAGAAGATACAGACGCTCCCCCGTGATGAGAGAACCCTCTGAACATGAATGCCAATCCCAATGTGCTAGGATGCATCTGCTCCCCCTGCATGCAGAAAGCTGTGAACTTATTGCCTAAATATAACACTGCATCTCCTCTTGGCTCAAACGATCTTGGGAAGAACAATCCAACAGCGGACAGTAGCTGGAGATGTGAGTACGTCATCAGAGAGATGAGGATGAGGCTACAATGACTAACATGTGCACAACTCACTCACGCACTCTCTAACGCCTGTCACTCACCACGTGGACGCTCCCAGAGATCCCAACTAGCAGGATCCTGGGTGTCACTCTCATCAGACTCAGAGGGTGCAGGAGTGGAGAAGACGCTACCGAATGCTCCATGGCTGAGCAAGGAGAGAGAGGCTAATCCCCCTACATCTGGGAGGTGCCAGAGGTCCCAACCAGCAGACTCCGAAATAGTACAGGTGGAGAGGATGGTGTTGGAGGATCCTGGAGTGGAGAGTGGAGATGGAGCTGGAGCTGTGTGTAGGACACTCACTCCTACAGTCGGTACAGTAACTGCACACTCCAATGTGCGCAGATGCTCCTGTGCTATAACCCACTCACCCTGGAGAAGAGAGGCGCGCTCACGCATCTCGGCATGATCCTCCTGAGTCACTGTGCGAAGCTCAAACTCAACATCCTCAAGCACTGCCATCATCTCACTGTACGTGGTGGACAAGGAGTCAACCACTCTCCGGAGTACCATCACCTCCATCTTTGCTGCTCAAAGCTGAGTGGCTACAGGTGCTGTGCCTCCTGAAGCAAAATGTCTCAAGGTATCCAAGGACTGAGACAAATGGTCATCTGAAGGACGTGGATGCTGGATAACCTGTGAGGTAGGAGGCGTGCAAGACTC
>SZWC01004933.1:136182-162016 GCA_023375785.1 Penium margaritaceum
CGGTCTGACTGGGGGATGCTATCAGTAGATCATCCACGTAGACGAGGACAGCAACGAATGGGGCGGAGGGTGGACTGACAAAGAGTGACGGATCCACCGTACTTCGCCGGTAACCTCCATTCTCAAGAGTGGAATTGATCTCTTGGTTCCAACACCGTGGCGACTGTTTCAGGCCATAGAGGGCCTTTCGCAGTCGCCAGGCTCGGTCTCTGCCGTCAGAGAATCCGGGAGGCTGGACCATGTAGATCTCCTCGTCCAACTATCCATGGAGGAACACATTGTTCACATCCATCTGTTCGAGCTCCCAGTCGTGATGAGCCACAAGACTCAACAACGCTCTGGCAGTGGTGTACCGCCCGACCAGTGCAAACTTCTCGTCGAAGTCGACGCCGGGAACCTGGGAGAAACCCTTTGCTGTGAGACGTGCCTTGTATTTGTCGATTGCACCGTCGGGCTTGTACTTACGCCGGAAGACCCAACGAGCGTCGATGGCTTTGCGCCCAGGTGGGAGATCGACAAGCTCATAGACCGAGTGGGCTCCAAGGGCGTTGAGCTCGTCACGCATGGCAGCCTCCCACTGCTGGGAGTCACAGGCTACACGGGCTTGACGTACGGTTGTTGGCTCAGAGGGCAAGGCAGTAGTGACCGACGTGGCATGACACTCGGCAGTGCTGCACAACACAGCAGCTTCCAGGGCCCACTCATGCTCAGAGGCGAGGAGCGTATAGTCGAGGGCGGAACTGGGATGGACGATCCCAGTAGCTAAGCCCAGTGCCTCCATGCCGGTGGGAAGAACAGGCGAGTAATCGGCCTGAGACGCAGATTGCGAGGGAGGAGGACGTGCCGATGTTGTGGAAGGGGTAGAACAGTTGGGTAAGGCACGAAGGCGTCCACCACGGACGAAGGGTGAAATTGGAGCAGAACCAGTGGGGACAGGCGGAGGTGGGTCAGACACCCAGACGGGAAGGACTACGGGCAAAGAAGCAACGGGAGGTGTGCCTGGGCTGGACGGGACAGCGGGAGATGAGGCAGACTGGACAGCGTCAGTGCTGGGAGACGATGGTGTGTCAGAGGGGCTGAGCGACACGTCAGGGGAGGAAGACACAAAGAAGGTAGGGCCAGGCCCCGATGACGAGGACTGCATCGAGGGTGAGAGCTGCGGTCCAGCACCAGGGACTGCAGAACCTGGAGGACCGCCATCCCCCCGCAACCGAGAGAGAGGCAGGAGGGAGGAGGGAGGAGGGAGGAGGCAGGTGATCGTGATCGCGAAGGAAGACAGACTCAAAGAATAAAGCATCGCGGGACTCGACGACACGCTGCCAGACAGGGTCCCAAAACCGCCACGCTTTGGATTGGGCAGAGACGCCGAGAAAAGGGCAGAGACGACCGCAAGGGGACAGTTTCCCATCACGGAGATCTTCCGGGAGCCACATAGACGCGATGCAACCCCAGACCCGAGCGAGGCGCAGATCAGCCCGACTGTCATGCCAGCGCTCAAAGGATGTGATTGTGCGGGGAAGGGGACCGTGCGGAACACGGTTCCGGACCCATGTCATGTAGCACATGGCTTCGAAGGCAAAGAGCGGCGGTAGACCGGACTCAGACAGAATCGTTCGGACACCGTCGGCAAGCGTCCGGTTCCAACGCTCAGAGACACCGTTTTGCTAGGGTGTGTAAGGAGCCGACGTCTCCAGGCACATCCCACGAGACTCAAGGAGATGAGCGGTGGGACCAAGAAATTCACCACCACGGTCGCTGCTGAAAACGCACAGCAACCGCTGACAGGCACGTTCAACCTGAGCAAGCCAAGACTCAACGACAGAACAGACATTGCTCTTCTGAAGAAGAGCAAACACCCAACGAAAGCGAGCAATATCATTGGTAATGCACAAGACATAGCAACCAACGTCGCCTAAGAGGTCATGAGGCAAAGGCCCCATGACATCTGCATGAACACGATCCAGGGGGTGTAGGGAGGGTGATTCAGAAGGAGAGAACGGAGAGTGATGCATCTTTCCTTGTGCACAGTCAAGACAATCGGCAGGACAAGGTACAGGGAAGGTGTAGAGGGCGAGAGACCAAGAGCGGGCTGGAGACGCAACATGCTGTGAATGGCATCAGTGTGGACATGACCAAGGCAACGATGCAAGAGACGTACAAGGTCAGGAGCGAGAGAGGGGGCAACGTGAGCAAGAGGGACGCTGACAGCAGGAGCGGAGGGGGCGTGCAAGGGAACACGATAGAGTTGGCCACACTTCACACCACGAAGCACCGCATGTTGGGTGGAACGGAGACAGACGTTGCCGACACCACGGCTCGCAGTGAAGTCCATACCTTGATCATCTAGGGATGGCACAGACAGCAGGCTGAGTTCCAGTGAAGGCACATACAGAACAATAGGCAGGTACAGGGCAACGCTGGATCCAATAAAGCGCATGACGCACACACCCTGAGCAGGCAGCAACTGACCAGACCCAGTACGGACAAAACGGACCGAACCGACAGGGCCCAACGAGACGAACGAGGAACGCACGGACGTCGTGTGGTGGGTTGCCCCTGAGTCAAGGACCCAGAGGCCATGAGACACACGGGCAGAAGGGTGTACAGTGGACGTGGCAACAGTGCCAATGGAGGACGAGGACAATGTACCGAGGGAGACCACGAGGGAGAAAGTCCTTCTGCCAAGACTCAATCCACGGGACAGACGCACACAAGGCACCCAGAACGTGACCAGGAGCATCTCCACAAAGGACACTATCAGTCTGACACACAAGATCTCTGGCCACCGGTGCAACACTCTCACCTCCCTGATCACGAAGGCAAAGGAGCTAAAGGAGAGACTGCTCAAGGTGGCGTTCCCGATCACCGCGATTCACCATCCACAGATGTCGGCGGAGGTGGAGTAGACGCCCCGGTGGAGGGGGGGAACCATGAAGGAGCAACGTAGGCTGGCGATGGGGGGCCAATATACACAACGGCGCCGTAGGGAGGTGGCAAGCCCCAGGGATAGGAGGCAGGAGTCAGAAGTGAGGTCATACCGGAGACGGCATGAGCCTGAGCCGGGAGTGAGGTGGTGGAGCGTGATGGAACACTGGCAGTAGAGGACGATGATGCGGAGGAGTTGGCGATGCGGGCCCAGTGAGTACGCATGGCCCAGGCAAGACGAAGGTCATCCGGTGGAGCTGGGCAAGCACGAGCAGAATGCTCAGCAGAGCCACAGTTCCAACACACAACAGTACCAGGCGCCCGCGAGGAAGCTGAAGCACCCTTTTCCTTGTTTTTTCCCTTGCCCTTGCCTTTGCCCTTTCCATGACTTTGGGAGGCAAGGGCAAAGGCAGGGGAGGAAGAGGAAGGAGCGGATGAGGCAGATGAAGTTGTAGAGGAGGAGGAGGGTGCAACAGTAGTGGTAAGTGCAGTAATACCAGTAACGGCAGAGCGGTGGAGGCGCTTGTTCTGGAGGCTAGTCCGCCAAGCCGCAAGATGCCCAGACGTGAAGTCCCAGAGAGCACCAACCCAAGGGGGTGACTTGGGCGGAACGAGTAGTGAGGCAAGGCGCTACAGCTCATCAGGTTTGATGTCACAAAGGAGATCTGACAACTCAGGAATAAGACCGTTGACCATGGTCAAAACGGCGAAGAGTTGGCCAGGTGCCGCTTTGTCAAGCTCACGAAGGAGTTTGAGACCACGAGCCCAATAGGCATCAGCGGTTTCATCAGCACACATAAGAAGCGTATTGAACTGGATTGTAAGCACGCTTTGTGCGGCTTGGCCAGTGACAGTTGTACGGCGATGAAGCATGGCGTATGCGCCAATGGGGTCAGCAAGTCGCTGGGCGGCAGGGTCAGCATTAAAGGTGCCGACGTCATCAATCAGTGACTCAGGGGCAGCAACAATGAGAGCTCGGACTGCACGGGCAGACTCAGCAGCAACCGGTATGAAGGGATCAGCAGCAGGGGAGTAGAACTCCCACAAGTGCTCTCCTTGAGCCCAGGCATTGAAGCGCACTTCCCAGGAGGAGAAAGCAAGGGCAGAGGTAAGTGCAGGTGGCTGAGAAAAGAAGTCATGCTGGTGGAGCGCAGGCGGTTTGGTAGCAGCGGCAGTGCTAGTGGGCGGAGCAACAGAGGTGCTAGAGGCAGAGGTGGTGGCAGTTGGAAGAGTGGCCCCGGCAGGGGGAACAACCGACGCCGCAGGGAGACGGCGAAGAACAATAGCAGCCACTTCATCAGTGAAAACAACGCGGTTGTCCTTAGAAGCTTAAGTCGGTCCTNCGGAACGAGTAGTGAGGCAAGGCGCTACAGCTCATCAGGTTTGATGTCACAAAGGAGATCTGACAACTCAGGAATAAGACCGTTGACCATGGTCAAAACGGCGAAGAGTTGGCCAGGTGCCGCTTTGTCAAGCTCACGAAGGAGTTTGAGACCACGAGCCCAATAGGCATCAGCGGTTTCATCAGCACACATAAGAAGCGTATTGAACTGGATTGTAAGCGCGCTCTGTGCGGCTTGGCCAGTGACAGTTGTACGGCGATGAAGCATGGCGTATGCGCCAATGGGGTCAGCAAGTCGCTGGGCGGCAGGGTCAACATGAAAGGTGCCGACGTCATCAATCAGTGACTCAGGGGCAGCAGCAATGAGAGCTCGGACTGCACGGGCAGACTCAGCAGCAACCGGTATGAAGGGATCAGCAGCAGGGGAGTAGAACTCCCACAAGTGCTCTCCTTGAGCCCAGGCATTGAAGCGCACTTCCCAGGAGGAGAAAGCAAGGGCAGAGGTAAGTACAGGTGGCTGAGAAAAGAAGTCATGCTGGCGGAGCGCAGGCGGTTTGGTAGCAGCGGCAGTGCTAGTGGACGGAGCAACAGAGGTGCTAGAGGCAGAGGTGGTGGCAGTTGGAAGAGTGGCCCCGGCAGGGGGAACAACCGACGCCGCAGGGAGACGGCGAAGAACAATAGCAGCCACTTCATCAGTGAAAACAACGCGGTTGTCCTTAGAAGCTTAAGTCGGTCCTCAGCTTCCTGCTTGGCCTCGCGAGCGAGGGCCAGCTGGCGCTGAAGAGTAGCAATGTTTGACTTGTCGTCACCGGACATGGTGACGATGTGGGGGCTCTGCCGGACAGATTTCGGCAGAGTTTCCCCAGCCCCAGTGGGGGTGGGAAATATGGGGTTGCCTGAGGCAAAAGAGAACAATGATTCAGGACAGCCCACCCCAAGTCAGACAGGACAAGCCACTCACAGTAGGCAAGAGAAGCATGCAAGCAGGTACATAATGCAGCAAGCCAAGTCAGGCGGATGGGATGCGCAGAAAGACAAGAAGTGGTGGGATAGTAGCAGCCGCGGAGGCAGACAGGACAGAGACAGTAGAGACAATGGGCACCGTCAGGGCAAACACTCCGGTGATGTAGGCGGCACAGAAGGTGATGACGATGGCTGTGATGGAGACTGCAGCCGTGACGAGACTGGAAGCAGCTGATGGTGCAGATGCTGATGCGACGACTGCTACGGCTGTAGAGTTGCGAATAGAGACTACTGCTACTGATGTTGCGGATGCAGCTACGGCTAAGGCAGATGCAATGGCCAATGCTGCGGCAGAAATTTGTGTGCCTATGTTCGCATTGGCTGCCGCGATGGGACCACCAGCAGCTGTTGCTTCTATGAAAGCGTCTGTAGTTCGATTTGCCGACGTCGAGCGGCGGCAAAAGTGGCTGTAGCTGCTGCTGCGGTGTCAATGAGAGCAGATGTCATGCGAGTAACAACATTCACAAGACGTACGACGTCGTGTGTGAGTGCTGGGTGCAACTGGTCTGCAACAAAGTCGGACGCGTCCTGCCAAAGCGGATCCCCCCAGGGACAGAGAGGCAGAGATACGCTTACAGAACGTTGACAAGATGCCGCTGCGGACGTGGAGGCTGTTGTCTCGGATTCGCGGTCACCTCTCATTCCTCTATGACGATACGCGTGGCGCTGTGGCAACCTCTCCTCGTAGTACACGCTTGGAGAGTCCACGACCTGATTGCCGGTTTGCGCCAGCGTGACGAACACAACACCACGCGCCGGGTGCTGCGGCTGCTGCAGTACGTGCAAGCCAGCCGATCCTGCTGCTACTGCTGAACTACTAATGCTATTGTTGCTGCTGCTCACGTTGCTAATGTTGCGTCTGCTACGGATGTATCCCACCAGCTGTCGTGGGTGTGCACCAGCTGAGCTGCTGAACTGCTGCTGCTACTAAGCTGCTGCTACTGCTGCTGTTCACATTACTGCTGCTGCTGCTCACATTGCTGCTGCTACATCTACTACTAGATGGGTTGCAACTGCTGCCGTGGATGTGCACTAGCTGAACTGCTGAGCTGCTGCGGCTACTGCTCAGTGCACATCAGCTAGGCCTGCTACTGTTGAGCTACTCGTGCGGCTGCTATTAATGTGGTGCAGCTGCTGAACTCGGCTATTGGGGGCAACAACCGGCTGCTGCTCACGTTGCTGCAGCAAGTAGCAACGTCCGGCTGCTGCGGCTGCTGCTCACGTTGCAGCTGCCGTTGTCGCAGTTGTGCCTGCGGCTGAACTCAGCTGTTGCAAGCAACATCCAGTTGCTGTTCACGTTGCTGCAGCGAGCAACAACGTCCGGGTGTTCCGGCTACTGCTCACGTTGCTGCGGGCAATAGCCGGCTGCTGTGGCTGCTGGTCACGTTGCTGCAACGAGCCTAAACTCTGCAGATCTTGGTTGTGAAGAGCAGCAGCTGCTCAGGGCCTAAGCTGCTGCGGGTCCAAGCTGTTGCGAGCCTCGACTGCTGAGGCCTTGGCTGTGAAGAGCAGCAGTCGCTGAGGGCCAAAGATGCTGCAGGCTTAAGCCGGTGGAGCCTTGGCTAAGAAGAGAAATGTTGCAGCGGGCGGGGCCCCTGAGACAGTCAGCTGTGGTTAGATCCACAACTGACGTCCCCCCTGCCTTGTTTCCTGCTGCAAGAGGCGGATCGTCGCCGAGAGGGGCAACAGCAACAGGAGGTGGCCTTAGGAGGAGAGAGAGGGATGGAAGTGAGAGCAAGGAGAGGCTCTCTGACTTCGCGCCACAGCGGCAGCGGAGTGGGTGCGAGACGCCAAGAGAGGTTGTCGCTCCACAGGCCGTGGATCTACGGACGGCAGGTAGATCTGATGTCCGTCTCTCATGCACATGCTCTGATACCAGTGAGTAGTGGGAGAAGCAACAGGGACAATGTGGAGCAAGCACCAAGCATGGAGGTCAAGAACCACAGTGTACTGTGAAAGTGCAGTGAGAGTTCCAAAGCTAAAACAGATAGATAGATGGAAGTCACGAGCCACAGAGTTGTTACGGGGAGGGGAGAGCGAGCGAGCGAGCAGCGAGCTCGATCTCGCTTGCCACCCTTGAACCTGGGTGATTCGACCCCACCTGCCAACAAGACAATTTCCTAACAGAATGTAGGTCACTTGCCAAGCAGATATCTGGCTAGAGGGTGAACCCGGGTATTCTCACGACCCATCGTGAGTGAATGCATGTGAGACATGTATGTGAGGTTGGCAAGCTTTTCTTGATCCATGCCGTGGCTCGTCTTGATGGAAACACTGCTGGGGCGACGTCTTTGGCTTAGTCACCTGCATCAGTGTTCGTGGAGTGTGTGCAGCGAGGCCAGAAGTCACAACATGCCATAAATCAACATTATGTATAACAATTTACCAAAGTATTGAAAAAGAACCTAAAAGGCATTTCTTCTCTTTTCTTGTTTTGAATATGGTTTTATCTGATGATGAATTCATTTGAATGAGATTAAATTTTTCTTGTATTGTGAACATGCTAGTTTCAACGTCTATCATGAACTTCACAAAAAAAAAACTTTCATGACGTGTCGTATCGTATCGTGAGAAGTGTCATCTCGACTCGTGTGGTATTGTCTCATGTCGTGTAATGCAGGATCATTTCATGTTTAATATGTTGTGTTGTTTTGTCTCTTGTCGTGTCATATCATGTTGTGCCATGTCGTGTCATGTTGTGGTGTTTCGTGTAGTGTCGTGTTGTGTCCTGTCATATCGTGATGTGTCGTGTCTCCGTGTTGTGTTTTCACGTCATGTCATGTTATCTTGTGAATTTCATGATGTGTCGTATCGTATCGTATCGTGATTTATTCTTCTGTCATGCTCTGTGGTGAATTTTATGGTGTGTCATGTTGTGTCGTGTTCTGTCCTGACATGTTGTGTCGTATCGTGTCTAATCATTTCGCCGACTACCATTGATTATAGGGAGAAAACAACATTGATTTATGCAAGAAAAGCTCGCAGACTACCGCTCATTTTTTTCGACAGACCAAAAGCGATTGTAAATGGACCCCCTTTGCCTCATATCATGTCCTATCTAATCATGTCGCCTTGTGTTGCATCGTAATCCACACTACAAAGTGTTGGTTTCCCTGCATCTCTCATTGTACTCTGTTGTGTCCTCCCGGCTTGTGTACATCGGCGTGCAAATGACTGACGGCGAGACTTGACGCCGCTGGAGTGTCGCTCGGTGGAGCCGACGCACGCTGAGGCCCACTCATCCGTCGCTGGAGCCTCCTCCCTCTGGCGATGCGCTTAGCTCCATCAGCAGGCCTCCTCCTTGTCGGGCCGCCGGCAGTCACTGCCACTGCAGATGCTGTCTGGATGCACCTAGTGCTTTGTCTGGCTGTGGCAGTGCATGTGTAACATCATGCAGTGCCTAGGGTCCATGTCTCTTGCTGTATGGCTCTATTTGACATCGTTGACTGTCGTAGGCACTACCTGGGTTCGGGCAGCCATAACTCTTTACTACTATTTTTCTAGCTAATTCTGACCACACGACTGCGTTCGCAGCGGCTGTATCATGGTATGGTCCAGTTTTCAGGCAAAACGGACGACGCCCAGATTTTCGGTTGTCGGGCGTCTGGCAGGGCTCACCGAGAAAACCCTGCCTGCCAGAAAATAGGTCCTAGACTGTTTTCTGATTGGCTGGTTAGCTGAGTAACAAGTTCTACACTAGTGGGGGGAGCTAGAACTTGGAGGGGTCTCCCATTGTTGCTCATTCCTCATTCCTAATCAGTCACTTTCAATTTCCAGCTGCTTTCTGGCGCTAACACTGGCGCACGCGTTTCTGAGTAACAAACCCAGAGCTTCCAGACTTGGACTCTAGAGCAGCAGACTGAGGGGGCAGCAGACTTAAGCAACGAGCGTGGAAGCCCGCACACTACATCAACAACGCATGCTGCCCCAACCTGCGGCCTAGGTTTTTCCAGCTTGATATAAGAGCCAGAGCATAGCAACAACAGCAAAAGATTGGCGTACAGGTGCCGGACAATGCTGGCGGACCCCCATACGCGCCAGTGCAGGGGAAATGCTGCCGGATTTTTTCGGCAGCATTGACCCGCCTGGTTACGGCGTCAGATTTTTTCCTACGGCCACTGGGCTAGGGGAAATGCTGCCGAACTTTTTTGGCAGCACTGACCCCCATGCGTGACACAAGGAGGTGAGCGGCAGGCTGTGTCCAACACCTATGGGTGACGACGCACGCTGCAATGTCACCCAGGTGCAGTGACTGGCACCAGCACGCAGCAGTAGCAGTCTGCAGCAGCGGCAGCCGTAGGAAACGGCAACGAGCAGTGGCAGCAGCAGCCAGCAGCAGCTGTGTGTCCTAGCAGCAGCAGGCAGAAGCAGCAGCTTGCAACAGCCTGTAGCAGTAGCAGCTCGTAGGAGGAGCAGCCCGTAGCAGCAGCAGCAAGCAGCAGCAGCAGCAGCAGCAGCAGCAGCTCACAGCAGCAACGAGCACTAGTAGTAGCTATAGTAGCGTGCAGTAGCAGCAGCAGGCTGCAACAGTCGCAATAACGAGCCACAGCAGCAGCCACCTATAGTAGCGGCTACAGCAAGCAACTGCCAGCAGCGACTGCTATTGCGGGCTGCGTGCAGCAAGCGAGCAGCGAGCAGCAGCCCGCTACTGCCAGCAAGCAGCACTTTGCTACTAATGAGCAGCAACTGGCTGCCATCGAGCAGCAACCGGCTACCCGCTGTGAAAGACGAGAAAAGGAAAAAATGTAAGGAAAAAAATCCCCCACCCCACACGCTTTGCTGTCGCAGCTATAGCAGCTGCCCTTGCTGCCACAGTCGCCACAGCAGCCGCAGCAGCCCACAACAGCAGCAGTTACTATTGCAAATGCAGTCGCAACAGCAGTAGTAGCAGTAGCAGCAACACCGCCAACCGCAGCAGTAGCAGCAGCACTTCCTGCAACGGCAGCAGTAGCAGCAGTAGCAGCAGCAACTGTAACAGCATCAGCAACAACACCAACAACAGCAACAGCAACAGCAGCCGCAACAGTAGTTGTTCAACAGTAGCAGCAGTAGCAACAGCAATAGTAGTAGCAGCAGGTGCAGCAACAGTCGCAGCAACAGCATCTGCAATAGCGGCCCCAACAACCTCCACTGTTGACGTCAACATCCCGCTATTGATGTCACTGCAGACGTCATCAACTCACAAAAAAAAAGGGGCAAGGGAAGGGGGAAGCAAACCTAAGGGTGGAGAGGCCGTTCACCACCCTCAGCAGATGTCACTACTGAGGTCAGCACCACACACAAAAAAAAAACAACACAAAAGGGCATCACATCATGGCTGGTAGCCCCACTGGGGAGGGATCCTCCTCTATTGGCGGGACCCCCACCCCCCCTTTCTTGCAACGGCTGTAGCAGTGGCAGGAGTAGCAGCAGCAGTAGGAGCAGTAACAACAATAGTAGTAGCAGCAACAACAGCAGGAGCAGCAGCAGTAGTAGCACCACCAACAACAGTACTAGGAGCAGCAGGAGCAGCACGAGCATCATGAGCATCAGGAGCAGTAACAGCAGGAGCAGCAGCAGCAGTAGCAGCAGCCCTTTGGCGTCATTGGTGACAACCCTGACCCCCTCGGTGCTCTTTAGCAATAGCTCACCGCCCTGATCCAGCATCTTGAAGCACTAAAGCCGTTGGTCTCTGAGACTGCCCCCATTGCGCCGCCATCCTTCACCCCTCCATGGCATGCCAACGCAGCTGTATCTACTGCAACACACTACCTAGCATAGCAACAGACTCAGCGCCAGTGGCACACAGTGACCTCCGTCCTTGGCCCCACTCTGGGTGCCGGCTTTAGGTAAAAGGACTTTGAGACGCCGCCGCCGCCGCTTCAGGCCGGCGAGCAGTTTCGGAGCTGGGAGCTCAGCTTCCGGATGTGGGCATAGGGCTTGTGGGTATACTACACCCTGCTGTACGATACCACCCTGGCCAACCAGTTATATGATGTTGTTTGTGCCATCCGTGTTTTAGTCCGTATCGCCCCTCCAACTTCCCGCCTCGCCCTTGAGCCCTTCTTAGGCGACTTCACCGCTGGCGCCACCCCAGACCCTGCAGTCGCGTGGCACGTCCTCACTCATCCCCATTGCCGGTCTAGCAAGGCTGAGACCAGCCGCCTGTTGCGGGAGTTCAACTCTCTGCACATGGGGGAGACCAAGACGGTCACCTCCTACTGGGAGCAGGCGGAGGACATCCTTCTTCGCCTCGGCAAGTCCGCCCCACCCCCTCTGGCCGCGCTCCTCACCATCAAGTGCGATGCCACCAACGCGTATGTGGACGTCTTTGTCCACTACCCTTATGACGTTCTGTCCACCATGGCGGCCCAGGGCTCCCTCATGCCTTGGGCATACGAGCTCTTCCTCCGGATTGAGGAAGCTCGTCTGGAGTCCCGAATCTAGCGCACGGAGGCCATCGCCTCCCCTGCCGTCGCCGCCCCTACCGTCGCCTTGGTTGCCGTCGCCTTCCCCGCCGCATCTCCCTCATCATTGTCAGGATAGAAGAAGTGTTGGAACAAGAAAGGCAAGGGTCAACAGCAGCAACAACAGCAGCCGTCGATCGGGTCCAGCGGTGGCGGCTCGGTCTGCCACAGCTGTGGCCAGCCCTCGCACGGGTGGTACACGTGCCCTCTACCAACGAACGAGGCGCGCGTCATCGCCACCATGTGTCGCCAGTGTGAGCGCCGTCTCGCCTCTCCCGCCGTAGCTGTCGCCGACTCTGACACCTCGGCCTCGTCCAGCAGCTACACCACTCCGGATGCCTTGCCAGGCCCGTCCCCACCAGCACCACAGCCGTCAACGCCGGCACATTCATCCTTCTACCCGGGCTTTGGCGCTGTCACCCCGCACTCTGTCTACACTCCCGCGCCTTCCTCCTGTGAGCGCCAGCTGGAGCAGTTCATCACGTTCCAGCTTGGCCTGCCTCGCCCTCCTCTCCAGGGAAGTGCGAGTTGCATCACTCCTTGCTCTTCTGTCCAGCCTTGCATGACTGAGACAGAGCCACAGTCGTACCCCATTTCCTCGTCTATCTCGTTGTCTCTCCTGGTCTCTGCTACCCCTTCCCATGACAACGTTGCTTGGCTTGACGATTGGCAGTCTCGGTTTGCGCCTCCTTCCATCGCGTCCGCGTCCCTTGCTTGCTGCCATGTGACTGTTAGCGATCTAGCAACCCCGGTCCAGGACCCTGCTGAGACCTAGATCATCGACTCCGGGGCCACGCATCCCATGATGGCCTCTCGTGAGGCCTTTAGTATGCTCAGTCCTGTAGGCAATGTCTCCGGTGTCCGGACAGGCTCTGGCCAGGTGTTTCCTGTCCGTGGCGTTGGCGTCGTTCGTTTCCGTGGTCCCTCCGTTGACGTCTTTCTGACCGATGTCCTCTTCGTCCATGGTCTTGAGCTCAGCCTACTCTCCATCACTGCTCTTGAACGCATGAGTATGGACGTTGTGCACTCGCGTGGTGTTGGCATGGTGTCATTGCATCCGTCTGGTCTTGTTGTGCTGCACGCCATCGCCCGTGGCAACCTGTGGCATGTACCTCGCAGCTCCTCCTCTCCTTCCGTCTCCTCCACGTCGGTCGCCACAGGCTATGTATTTGTCACCAGTACACTTTCTCCTCAGTACACTCATCTCTTGCACCACTGCCTTTGCCACATTTACTCTGCCCCCGTAGATAGCATGCTGTGCACCCAGTCGACCAAGGGCCTTGATGCGAAGACTTTCCCCCTCCCGTGCCCCACTGAGTACATTGACTGTGCTCAAGGGAAGATGCACCGGTCCACGTACCCCTTGTCTTCCTCCCGTGCGGCCTCCCCTCTCGACCTTGTCCACTCGGACGTCATGGGTCCTCTCCCCACCAAGTCCGTCGGCGAGCATGTTTGCTATGTCCTCACCCTCACTAACGACTATTCTCACTACCGCTGGGTCTTTTGCCTTCGGCAGAAGAGCGATGTCACCCACGCCATCCAGGACTGGCTTGTCCTTGCGGAGCGCGAGTGTGGCCGCTCTGTCCGCCGTTTTCGCTCCGATCGCGGTGGTGAGTACATGGGTAAGGCCACAACCTTTCTCGCCTCCCGCGGCATCTGCCATAAGACGTCCGCGCCTTACACGCCCGCCGAGAACAGTGTCTCCGAACGGTGGAACCGCACCATGGCTGACGCCCTCCGCACCATGCGCGTTGATTCTGGTCTCTCCGATGGCTTCTATGTCGAAGCCATGGCCTACATGACCTGGGTCTGGAACTGGATTCCCAACGGTCCCCTTCCGCACCAGTCCACATCGTAACAGCATTCGTGCAGTCAGCGCGCTGACCTCCTCCCGGCTCACGTCTGTGGCTGCGTGGCCATAGTGTGACTGCCCGCCTCATAGCAGGGCGGCAAGCTCGCCCCTCGCGGACGTCCCTCCACCTTCCTCAATGTCTCTTGTCAGTCCAAGGCCTGGCGCTTTTGGGACCCCTCCCCACATTGCATCGTTGAGTCCCGAGACGCCCTCTTCTTTGAGGACCTGTTTCCTTGTGACCTCATTTGCTCTGGTTCGTCCGTGTGCATCCCGTGGCGTGGGGGAGTGGTGAGTCCGTCCTCCATCCTGCCGCTTTTGGGTGAAACATCCCTCATTCCCTCTAAGCCGGCAGCCACAGTCGCGGTCCCTGGTCCCTCTGAGCCAGCAGCCCCAGTCGCACCTAGTGGTTCCTCCGGGGTAGTAGTCTTAGTCGCGTCCACTGGTCCCTCCGGGCCGGAAGCCCCAGTCGCGTCCGCTGGTCCCTCAAGGCTTGCAGCCCCAGTTGAGTCCGCTGGTCCCTCCGGGCCAGCAGCCCCAATGGCGTCCGCAGGTCCCTCTGGGCCGGCAGCCCCAGTCGTGTCCGCTGGTCCCTCCGATCCTGCAGCCCCAGTTGCGTCCGTTGGTCCCTACGGGCCAGCAGCCCCAATTGCGTCCGCTGGTCCCTCCTGGCGAGTAATCCCACTCGCGTTCGCTGGTTCCTCCAGGGTGGCAGTCCCAGTCGCGTCCGCTGGTCCCTCCGGGCTGGCAGCCCCAGTCGCGTCCGCTGGTCCCTCCGGGACAGCAACCCCAGTCGCGTCGGCTGGTCCCCCCCGGGCCAGCAGCCCCAGTCACGTCTGCTCGTCCCTCCGGGCCAGCAACCTCATCCGCCTCCATTGTCCCGGCGGACTCAGTGCCATCGCCTCCCCTGCCACACGACACGCGTGGCCCAAGCGGCAGCCTCCGACCTAGACCATCGGTGAACGCGCAAACCGTCGCAGCGCGCTCTGTGGCGCCATGACCCGCCGTGGTTCCACGTACTTCCTCCACTCCCACTGTCGTGAGTGGTGATCCTGGCACCAAGGCCCTCGGCTTGACCACCTTGACCATCATTGTAGACCTTCACCCGGGCTTCACACTGGGCTACGCCATGCTTCATCATCAGCATCGGCACGCTATCGTGGTTACACTCGCGCGCATCCCACTTGGAGCTCGAGATGCACACGCTCTCTCAGTCCGCTCCACAGTATGCTCGGAGGACCCAGACACTCTATGCAAGGCACGAGCCTCTCTTGAGGCCGCACACCGAGACGCTACCTGCGCCGATGGACTCGTTGCTATCCGACAGCACCGCGTGTATGACCTCGTCAACCTTCCTCCAGGACGAAAGGTCATCGGTGCCAAGTGGGTCTTTTGGCGCAAGTGGAAGCCCGACGGGTCCTTGGACAAGTACAAGGCGTGCCTTACAGCGAAGGGGTTTGCCCAGATTCCTCAAGTCCATTACGACCAGATTTTTTCCCCAGTTGGACGGTTCTCCACTAACCGGACACTCTTCAACGTGGTCGCCCAGCATGGGTGCGAGCTGCATCAGATGGATGTAAGCAACGCATTTCTCCATGGTTCACTTGAGGGTGAGGAGCTCTACATGGTGCAGCCCCTTGGCTTCGACGATGGCACTGGGAGAGCCTGGAGACTTTGCAAGGCCCTCTATGGTCTGAAGCAGTCGCCTCGGTGCTAGAACCAAGAAATCAGGAGCACGCTCCTTCATGGCGGGCTCCAACGCAGCACCGCTGACCTCGCATTGTTTGTCAGTCCGCGAGGCCAGACTTTCACCGATGTTCTTGTACATGTCGACGATCTGCTCATTGCGTCGCTTGACACAACTGCCATCTTGCGTGTCAAGGACCTGCTGCACGCCGCTTACAAGATGAAGGACCTCGGATCTGCCACAGTCTTTGTGGGCATGGAGCTCGAGCATGATCGCTCCCAGGGCTTCCTTACATCCACCAGGCCGCCTATGTGCAGATAGTGTCCACTCACTTTGCAGAGGACCTGCCACTCGTGCCGAGCGCATCCTCACCCATGTCACCCGATGGCTAGGTGAAGCTGAAGAGTCCTAACCCAGCCATTGTGGGGGAGCCAGTTGACGTGACCACGTACCTGCGGGTCATTGGGTCACTGATGTTCCTGGCAACGACGACGCGCCTAGACATCGTGTTCGCCGTCAACCTTCTAGTCCAGTTCTCTCACGAGCTGCGTCACCTCCACTACGAGGCCGTGATCCGAGTATTACTCTATGTCGTTTCGACTCCTCGGCGAGGTCTCATGTTCCGCCATCAGCCGACAGTTGTCGAGGTGGACTACACCAACAGTGACTGGGCTGGCAGTCCAGACGGTAACAGTCGCACAGGGTGGATCTTTCTTATTGGCCGCACAGTTGTAGCCTGGCATAGTGGCAAGCAGGGGTGCGTTGCACGTAGCACTGCTGAGGCTTAGTACGTTGCTCTTGGCTCAGGCGCGTGTGAGAGTGTGTGGTTGCATCGTCTGTTGTCCGAGTTGCGTCAGTCCGTCGCATCCATCACATCGCACTGTGACAATGAGAGTGCCATGGCCATCGCCGACAATGACGGTGTGCATCACACACGCACAAAGCACATCAACGTTGAGTATCACTATGTGCGTTCATTGTTGTATGACGGCAGCATCAACATTGTGTGGGTTGAGACAACACGGCAGTTGGGTAACTTCTTGACCAAGGCACTGAAGCGCGACTCATTCAAGAAGGCTGTGAGTTCGGTCGGCATGCGTCCGTGAGTGACTCTCTATGTCCCTGCTTGCGTTTTTGCTTGGCCTGGGGGAGTTTGGTGTTGAGTCTGTCTCTGCCCTCACATGTGCACTACGCTTGTGAGTCATGGGGGAGTCTTGGTTTTCGTGCATCTCTCATTGTACTCTGGTGTGTCCTCCTGGCTTGTGTACATCGGCGTGCATATGACTGACGGCGAGACTTGACGCCGCTGGAGTGTCGCTCGGTGGAGCCGACGCACACTGAGGCCCACTCACCCGTCGCTAGAGCCACCTCCCTCTGGCAATGTGCTCTACTCCATCGGCATGCCTCCTTGGTGGTTGGGCTGCCGGCGATCACTGCCGTTGCAGATGCTGTCTGCATGCACCTAGCGCTTTGTCTGGCTATGGCAGTGCATCTGCAGCATCATGCGGTGCCTAGGGTCCATGTCTCCTGCTCTATGGTTCTTTTTGGCATCGTTGACTTTCGTAGGAACTACCTGGGTTCGGGCAGCCATAACTCTTTTCTGCTATTTTTCTAGCAAGTTATGACCAAACGAATGCATTCGCAGCGGCGGTATTATGGTATTGTCCAATTTTCAGGCAAAACGGACGACGCCCGGGTTTTGGGCTGTCGGGCGTCTGGCAGGGCTCACCGAGAAAACCCTGCCTGCCAGAATATAGGTCCTAGACTATTTTCTGATTGGTTGGTTAGCTGAGTAACAAGTTCTACACTAGTGGGGGGGAGCAAGAACTTGGAGGGGTCTCCCATTGTTGCTCATTCTTCATTCCTAATCAGTCATTTTCAGTTTTCAGTTGCTTTTTGGTGCTAACAGTGGCACGCACGTTTTTTAGTAACAAACCCAGAGCTTCCAGACTTAGACTCTAGAGCAGCAGAGTGAGGGGGCAACACACTTAACCAACGAGCGTGGAAGCCCGCACGGTGCATCAACAACGCATGCTGCCCCAACTTGCTTCCTAGGTTTTCCAGCTCAAAGGAGACACAATTGGAAATGATTTAAGTGCATGCAGGCTTATGCAAAAACAGGCATGAGCTCTGTGTGTGAGTGCAATGCAAGACGACAAGAATTTGGCTAAGTCTGGAATGCTGAATATAAAAGAACAAGGAGAAAGTACAAATGAGCCCTTAACGAGCTTAAGTAGGGACGCCGGCAACAAGCCGCACCGGGCCCGGTCACCCCGCTGAACCCAAATGAGTCAACGGGGAGAACACACTGCGTACACCACTATAACAATAACGGTAGTCTCCTCGAGGCACCGAAATAGCTCTCCGAGTGCCCGGGTCTCGACCGTCGAGAAAATATGAGTAGTGCTAGAAAATCTCAAAATCATCGTCCAGACAAGACAGAAAGACTACGCAACAGGTTGGTGCAGCAGGTTGATGCACCGTGCGGGCTTCCATGCTCGTTGCTTAAGTCTGCTACCCCCTCAGTCTGCTACTCAGAAGTGCGCACGCCAGTGTTAGCGCAAGAAAGCAACTGGAAACTGAATGTAACTGATTAACAATGAAGAATGAACAACAATGGGAGACCCCTCCAAGTTCCAGCCCCCCCCCCCCACTGGTGTAGAACTTGTTACTCAGCTAACCAGCCAATCAGAAAATAGTCGTAGACCTATTTTTTGGCAGGCAGTGTTTTCTCGGTGAGCCTTGCCAGACGCCCAACAGCCGAAAACCCGGGCGTCGTCCGTTTTGCCTGGAAACTGGACCATACCATAATACCAACGCTGCGAACGCAGTCCTGTGGTCAGAATCAGGTAGAAAAACAACAGCAAAGAGTTATGGCTGCACGAACCCGGGCAGTGCCTATGACAGTCAGTGACATCAAAGAGAGCCACACAGGAGGAGACATGGACCTCAGGCACAGCACGACACTGCAGACGCAATGCCATAACCAGAAACAGAGTTGGGTGCATGGAAACAGCATCTGCAATGGCGGTGATCGCTGATGGCTCGACCGCCGAGGAGGCCTGCCGATGGAGATGAGCACATCGTCGAACGGAGGTGGCTCCAAAAAATGGTGCGTAGGCCTCAGCGCGCGTCGGCTCCATCGAGCAACACTCCAGCGACGTTGAGTCTCGCCGTGAGTCATCTGCACACCGATGTACACAAGCTGGGAGGAGACAAAAGAGCACAATGAGAGATGCGCGATAACCAACACTCCCCCTTGACTCATAGGCATAGTGAAAATGTGCGGGCAGAGACACAGTCAACGACCAGAATCCCCAAGGTCACCCAGAGATGCAAGCAGAAGCAAAGAGAGCCACTCAAGGTCGCACACCGACCAAAATCACAGCCTTCTTGTAGTCGCGCTTCAGTGCCTTGGTCAAGAAGTCAGCCAACTGCCATGTTGTGTCAATCCACACAATGCTGATGCTGCCGTCATGCAACAACGAACGCACATAGTGATACTCAACGTTGATGTGCTTCATGCATGTGTGATGCACGCCGTCATTGTCGGCGATGGCCATGGCACTCTCAATTGTGACAATACAGCGTGATGGATGCGACAGGCTGACGCAACTTGGACAACAGACGACGCAACCACACACTCTCACACGCGCCTGAGCCAAGAGCCACATACTCAGCCTCAGCAATGTTGCGTGCAATGCACCCTTGCTTGCCGCTACGCCAGGACATAGCTGTGCCGTCGATCAGAATGTTCCAGCATGTACGACTCTTACCGTCCGGACTACCGGCCCAGTCACTATCAGTGTAGTCCACCGCGAAAAAAGACAGCTGACGATGGAACATGAGACGTTGCCGAAGAGTTGAGACAACGTAGCGCAGGACTGTGATCGCGGCCTTGTAGTGGAGGTGATGCAGCTCCTGAGAAAGCTGGGCCAGTAGGTTGACGGCGAACGCGATGTCTGTACGCGTCGTCATCGCAGGGAACATCACTAACCCGATGACTCGCAAGTACGTGGTCACATGAACTGGCTCCCCTACAACAGCTGGGTCAGGACTCTTCAGCTTCACCTGGCCATCGGGTGACATGGGTGAGGATGCGCTCGGCACCAGTGGTAGGTCCTCCGCAAAGCGGGTGGACAGAGTCTGCATATAGGCGGCCTGGTGGATGTGAAGGACGTCCTTGGAGCGATTATGCTCGAGCTCCATGCCGAGGAAGACTCTGGCAGATCCAAGATCCTTCATCTAGTAGGCGACGTACAACAAGTCTTTGACACGCTAGATGGCCACCGTGTATGGCGACGCGATGAGGAGATCGTCGACGTAAACCAGGACAGCGGTGAAAGGCTGGCCTCGCGGACTGACAAACTGTGCATGGTCAGCAGTGCTACGCTGGAGTCCGCCTTGAAGGAGTGTGCTGGTGATTCCTTGGTTCCAGCACCGACTGCTTTAGGCCATAGAGAGCCTTACGCAGTCGCCACACTCTTCTACTGCCATCGTCGAAGCCTGGCAGTTTGCCTAGATTCCTAGGGTCGACTACATCCAGATTGGATCTGGAGCTTGCAAAGGTTAGGAAGCAGTTAGGAGAGTTGTTGGACAGGGGCTTCATCTAAACGTTGGTGTCTTGATACGTTGCGGTTATGCTATTCATCAAGAAGAATTGAGGAGAGGTACACATATGCAAGGACTTCTGGGCGCTCAAAGACATCATAACAAAGAACCATTTTCCATTTCTATGAAACAAGAAATTGTTTGAACAGCTCCGAGGCGTGTGCATCTTGAGAAAATTGGACCTGAGTTTGGGGTTCTACCAAATCCTTTTTTTGGAGGAGGATGTGAAAAAGGCCACACTATAGACGCGATGGATATGGATATTTCGAGTCCTATAAATGGATATTTCGAGTCCTCGTGATACCCTTCGGGCTAATGAATTCTCTTACCACATTCATGGTGCTCATGAACCAAGTGTTGTACTCCTACATAGACCAATTCAAGGTCACCTTACTTGGTGACATCTTTGTCCACTCATGAACGACGAGGGAGCACCAAGAGCACCTAGAGCAGTGGAAGTGATGTGAAAGAAGTGGTTGTTCACCAAAATCAGCAAGTTTCAGGTAGGAGGTGGATTTCCTCGAGCACCTTGTCAGCAGGTTGGGTATGCGTATGGATCCAAAGAAGTTGGAAGCGATGAAGGAGTAGAAAAAGTTGACGTGCGTGCGTGACATCTTGATTCTTTTGGATTTTACAAACTCCTACTAGATGTTTATCTGGGGGCAAGCGACAAGAGCACCCTTGATAGACTTGCTAAAAAAGGGGCACCAATGAGAGTGGGATACCAAGGAGGGACATGCCTTTGGAGCAATGAAGGCGACCATTTGTCAAGTGTTGGTATTGGTGCACTTGGACATGAGCAAGGAGTATGTGTTAGAGATGGATGCAAGCAACTGTGTGACTGGGGTGTTGATGCAAGACAAAGGGAATGGGTTGCGGCATATTGTGTACTACTCCAAATAACTGAAAAGTGGTAAGATCAACCATTCAATCCCCATGGAGATTCATGCAATGGTCCATAAATGAATGGAGGGGAGGTACTACACTAAGACACAGTGGTGTATGGTACTCATGGATCACTACGTGCTTACCTCAATTTGTAGACGAACGTGAGCAGTCATGAAGGACGGTGGATGGAGCTTCTAGAGGGAGGCTTCTACTGCAAAATCCAATACAAAACAGGGAAGATCAATCAAGAGGACACACTTTAGCGTCACCTGGAGTTGGGCATGAATGCAATCACGGTGCTGGGGGGACCTCTCATTATCCACATCTTGTTTGTCCATGGGTGTGCGAGGACTAGGACAGCAACAAAGGGGTGCAAGTGGGATGAATAGTATTGGCAGAGGACAAAGGGAACCCATAATATAGTGCCAAGGAGTGTGTCGTTGTGGTAGGCACTGATTGAGGAGGCGTACGCCTCCTACTACAGTGGTAGTTTTTGCCATGACAAGACATTTAAGACATGCACACGTTAACATTGGTGGGCAACGATGGGGAAAAACTGGGAGTACGTGAGCAATTGTGAGACATGTCAAAGAATGAAGTTGCCAAGGGTATGGACACCTGAGAGTTGCAGCTGCTACCGGTTCGTTAGCGACCATCGATGAACATCTCACTCAGCATTATGTGGGATCATCTACAAAGCGCGACTGATAACACTACGGTGGTTGTGGTGGTGGACAGGTCCATCAAGATGCCACACTTCATTCCATGCATAGAGAATGTCACAATAAGGGATCATCTCAAATCATCTTGCAGCATGTCATCAAAATTCATAAGGTACCAAAGTGCATGGTCTTTGACCGCGACCCATGCTTCGTCTTTCGGTTTTGGGAGAAGCTCTTCAAGAAGTTGGACACCCATGTGGCTCTTTCATATGCCTACCATCCCCAAATTAATTGCCGAACCAAGCACACCAACCATATCATGGAGCAATTGTTGTGGGGGATATTGGAGCTGGATTGTGAGGGATGGGAACGTAAGCTTTTGTTGGCTAAGTTTGCATACAAGTTTGTGGTGCACGCTTCTACAAGGATTTCTTCCTTAAAGGTGGTGTATGGGTTATAGCCTACATGTCTCTAAAAGATCGCGATATGATCGGACCTAGCCGAGGTGCAACAGTTCGCACATGACTTCTTAGAGATGTGGCAAAGTGTACATGACGCACATCACAAGGTACAATAGAAGATTAAACTATAACAAGACAAGAATTCAACAGTGGAGGATATTGGTGGGAAGAAGGGTGCAACTAAGCTTTCAAAGCTTGTAACCAGTTGGAAGGCAACAATAAGCTCGAGCCTTAATGGACTTGTTTTTTTTCTCTCAAGGAGAAGCAATCCGTAGTGAGCTACGAGTTGGAGCTAATTTTCCACTACCGGATCCATCTTGTGTTTCATGCTTCTCTCCTTAAGGCCTACAAGGAGCCAAATATGTAGTTTACGGTGTGTGGATAGGTTCTATTGAACATGTGTATCCTTTGTTCAATACTGTAAGACGGACCAAGAATGCTCTGTCCCTTGTAGAGGTGTGATCCGTTCGTCCGTTTTGGGTGACTCAACCATGTTCTGCCTCATGTAGGACATAACCTGTGAGTACACCATGTGGGTGAATGCTTAACTTGGCCATTTTGTTGATTTGGCGAATTGAGGTTATGAGTTTGATTATGGCCGCATGAACATCTTGGTTGTGAAGGAATCTTCGGAGAGAGAAGTTCCGTAGCTTCTTGGAAGTTACATGGCTGGTCGGTCACCTTGGCACGATGATGATAAAGTGTCAAGCCCACAAAGGAATCGAAAGGCAACATAGGAGCAGAAGCACCCACATGGACCGAGACACCTGACAAGTTTGCAATTGACCCAGAGGAGTTTGCGCCACATGTGAAGGTGTTCAAGGGGATTTCTCTTAACGAAATACCATGAGAGTTGCCTCTGCAATGAAGCATCCATCACTAGATAGACCTCAAGCTAGACAGGAGATCGACAACAAGGAGGTGAGTGTATGAAAAAAGCACCTGGAAAAGATGCTCGGTCTAGGGTTCACCAGCCATCTACGTCACCTTATGTAACACTTGTACTTTTTATGGAAAACAAACCCAAAGAGATGCGGACGTGCGTGGACAAGAAAGCATTTAATGCCATCACCATCAAGAAATGCTACCCCCTTTTGCGAGTAGATGAAGATTTTGACCATATTGGCGAGCACAAAATCTCAACAGAATCGACATACATAACGGCTATCATCAGATGTGCATATTGGATGATGAAATCAAGAAGAAGACAATCTACACAAAATACAAGTATTTTGAGTTCATGCTTATGCCATTTAGAATTAGAAATGCACTTGTCATATTCATCACGGCAATGAATAAGATTTTTGGCCATACCTCGACAATTTTGTTTTCATATACCTTGACGACATCCTCGTATACAGTTGCATCCAAGAGGAGCATATTGGAAATCTGTAAGTATTTATCGATGTTTTGCAAAGATTAAAATTATGTGGAAAACTCTGAAATGCGACTTTGATTGCGATCAAGCGGCCACATCATTGGTGGTAGACAAATTATTGTGAACCCAAAGAAGTGGAGGCAATCGCTGCTTGGCCGACGCTAGCCAACGGTCAAAACATCCAAGCTTTTTTGGGATTCTTCAACTACCATTGTCAATTCGTTAAGGACTTCAGTCGAGTGTTTGTACCTCTCTTCAATCTCACCCGTAAAACTACCTAGTGGAATGGAGGGACAACAAACAATAAGAGTTAAACTCTGTGAGAAACGCCTTGGCATGGACGCTCTTCCTATAATTGGCGGATCCAACAATGGACTGTACAATGGCCACTGACAGATTTGATCAAGCTATGAAAGTTTTTCCTCCATCAAGATTACGAGAATGGGAAACAACCATTTGCGTATAGGTCACAAAAACTAGCGGGCTAGAACTCGACTACGCTTGATATAAGAGAAACATGCTTGCATTCTTACACGCATTCTATACATGACAATGTTGCTTGTCTTGAAAGTACAACCTTTGCACAGAACATCACTGTCACTGCAGAGGGAACAACATGCAGGTTTCTAAATTTGATAATGAGGTTGCACGGCGTGCCATGTACCTTCACAAGCAAGAGAGACGGTCGCTGCTTTAGTTTTTTTTCCGCAATCCAATGACACCTTATGGGCGTCACATCCAGCTATCAACGTCTTCACATCCTCAAATCAATAGGCAGAGCGAGCGGACCAATCAGATGCTCCAACAACTCCTCCACACATTTTGGAAACCACACAATAGTGATTGGGGAACCAAACCGCCAGCTTCGGAACTTGCACACCACA
Organism: Penium margaritaceum; assembly: GCA_023375785.1. Lineage (NCBI taxonomy): Eukaryota > Viridiplantae > Streptophyta > Zygnematophyceae > Desmidiales > Peniaceae > Penium > Penium margaritaceum. Next base: position 160,339 of record SZWC01004933.1, read on the forward strand.
TCATAAACTCCATTACAATGGGTAAACATCTATTCCAAGTGGTGTACATCAAAATCCTTACCACATCGGTAGGATTCCAAAGCCAGAGCAACATTCCCTCTATTGATTTCCACCAACGGGACTTCACTAAGTTTTTGGAGGATATACGTCAAACCCTCTTGTAGACACCACACTTTTGTAGCGAGCAACTGACTGACATCGCAATGATGACGTGTTGAACGTTGGCGATCGCTACCTAATAAGCTCGACCAATATTAAAATCCATAGAAAAGACTTCGTAAAGCTCCAACCCTGATGGTTGGACCATGTGAGAGCAAGTGAGTCTACACTATTGCTTTTGTTTGAATGTGCCTAACTGATAGCATGACAATCCGCCATGTCTTCCACACTAGTAAGCTCAAGAACCAACAAGACCCTAGCGAGAGCTTCACGAGCCTAAATGTAGATCCTTGGCCTCCTATCCAAATGACTCAAGACATCATCGGACGTTGACACAATGGGTACACAACCGAGTTTCTGATCAAGTAACATGGCCACGATGCCTCGCATAACAACTGGGGGCTTTAGGAAAACCATCGAGACGTCGGTTACGTGAAAAACGGGTATTATCGGCATCACCGACCCACGTTTCTCAATGCGCCGGGACGACGCGGGTAAAAGAGGGGGAAGTATGATGTCCATGATGTACACGAGTCTCTGAACTATGCGAGTGGTCATATGTTGTCTCTACATTTATGGCCCACTACGCACCAAACTCAAGTTTTACACCATCTAGCCAAGGGTGCTTTTGCCACCTTTCATGATCTTTGGTGTTTCGCTTCAGAAGGCTGTGACACTTTCGAGCAATCTGTAGTGGGTCGATAGAAGTGTTGCAAATCGTACCAATGTTTTGGTTTTTTTTATCAGCTTCTTGATGACGTTTGACATTAAAAGAACCATGCCCTTACATTCTCGAAACCTCCTGACTTATCGAGGGAGTTTACTGAAGCGACTACTCACAATTCGATGTCACATGCGTCACTCGACTCGAGTGCTCAAGACCCAACATAAGCCTCATTGTGATTCTTGAAATTACATGCATGTGTTCAACGCATCCGGAAGTTTTTGTTGAAGTACACTTCTTCTTGAAAACTACCCTTATGTCTCTTATCCTTGTATGTTTTTCTGATCCTCATCCGTATGAACTATTTAAGTTCTGCTGGGCGTAGCAATACTCTTTTTAGCACTTCCTGCCATTATAGCGAATCCATCAGCTCCCAAGCACACCCTGAGCGACATGTTTTGAGAAAAACATACCGCTCGTAAGGTATGATCGCAAAGCCGGAAAATGTTTGCGGCACTGTTATCACGTAGGAAATTGGACGGCCGACGCGCTCGGTTGACGGCAACCTCTGCCAGTCCTAGTCCGTTTCGGAACACGACACCAATGTCTTGCGCTGCTAGCAACTCTGGCTTTCCTGTCCTCTACATGCACCAGTCACGCATGGGATCCGATCTTGGACACCCATGTCAACCATTGCCCCAGACGGCGACGACTAGCCGCCAAGCTCTAGACGGACAGGCTGCTGCCTCCCTCACGGCATCTCGCCTCGACACCGGCTGCCCGTCAGTCTCCTCACTCACACTCCGTCTATCAGACTGACTCTCTCTCTCTCTCTCTCTCTCTCTCTCTCTCTCT
>SZWC01004934.1:0-25606 GCA_023375785.1 Penium margaritaceum
ATATACATATACATATACATATACATATACATATACATATACATATACATATACATATACATATACATATACATATACATATACATATACATATACATATACATATACATATACATATACATACAGCCTCCAGGCTTCGACGATGGCCCTGACAAGGTTTGGAAGCTGTGGAAGGCTTTGTATGGCTTGAAGCAGTAACTGCACTATTGGAACCAGGAGATCATTCGTACGCTTCTCAGTGGCGGCCTTCTTCGCAGCTCTACCGACCCCGCACTATTTGTCAGTCCGCGAGCTCAGACCCCTCGGCGTTGTCCTGGTCTATGTCGATGACCTGCTCATTGCATCGCCGGATGCAGCTGCCATCCAGCGGGTCAAGGACTTGCTGTATGCTGCCTACCAGATGAAGGATCTTGGGCCAGCAGAAGTCTTTTTGGGCATGGAGCTTGAGCATGATGGCTCTGTGGGAATCTTGCATGTCCATCAGGCCGCCTACGTCCAGACCTTGTCCGGGCGCTTCGCTGAGGACCTGTCCCTCATGCCGAGAGTATCCTCACCCATATCGCCTGACGGTCAGACGATGATCAAGAGCTCTGATACAGCCCTGGTGGAGGAGCCAGTAGACATGACCACGTATTTGAACGTCATCGAGTCACTGATGTTCCCGGCGACGATGACGCATCCAGACATTTCGTTTGCCGTCAACCTCCTCGCACATTTCTCTCAAGAGCCACATGACCTCCACTTTGAGGCCGCGATCCAAGTACCGCGCTATGTGGTCTCTACCCCACGGCGAGGCCTCATGTTCCGTGGATAGCCATTTGTTGTGGCGATGGGAGACACCGACAGTGACAGGGCCGTCAGTCCGGACGGTAAGAGTCATACTGGCTGGATCTTCTTTGTTGTCAGAACGGCTGTATCCTAGCACAATGGCAAGCAAGGCTGCATTGCACGCAGCAATGCTGAGGCTGAGTATGTGGCCCTTGGTTATGGCGCTTGTGAGAGCGTGTGGCTACGACGCCTGTTGTCCGAGTTGCGTTAGTCAGTCCTGTCCATCACGTTGCACTTTGACAATGAAAGTACAATGGCCATTGCTGATAATGACGGCGTGCATCACACTCGCACAAATCACATCAATGTCAAGTATCACTATGTGTGTTCGTTGTTGCATGACGGCAACGTCAGCATTCTGTGGGTTGAGAAAGTACAGCAGTCGGCTAAAGCGTGACTTGTTCAAGAAGGTTGCGAGTACAGTCGGTGTGCATCCGTGAGGTTTTCTCTCTCCCTGTCCACTTAGTCTCTGTGCTTCTGTCCATCCATGTGCACTATGCCTGTGAGTCATGGAGGAGTGTTGGTTTTTTTTCTCACATCTCTCACTTGTACTCTATTGTGTCCTCCCAGCTTGTGTAGATCGACGTAAAACTGACTGACAGCGAGACGCGACGCTGATGGAGTGTTGTCTGGTGGAGCCAACACACGCTGAGGCCTACACGCACTTTACTGGAGCCTCCTCCCTCCAACGTGCTCAACTCCATCGGCAGACCTCCTCAGTAGTCGTTCCACTGGCAGGCACTGTCGCTGCATATGCTGTCTGCACATGTCCAGCTTGTTTTTTACTGCACTGTTGTGTTCACATCGCTATGCTATACGTAGGGTCCAAGTTTTATGATTTTCTGGCACTGTTGGTACTGGGGATTAGCATAGACGCTGCTTGGGTTTAGGCAGCCATAACTCATCAATGCTATTTTTTTAGCTGATTCTGACCGCACGACTGCGTTTGCAGCGTGCGTATTATGGTATTGTCCATTTTTCAGGGGAAACGGACGACACCCAGGTTTGGGCTGTCGGGCGTCTAGTTGGGCTCACCGAAAAAACCCCGCCTGCCAGAAAATAGGTCTACTTTCTGATAAGCTTAGAAACTGAGTAACAAGCTCTACAGAGCTGGGGTTTGCTGGAATTTGGAGGGGTCTCCCATTGTTGCTCATTGTTGTTTCTTAACCAGTCACTTCCCGTTTTCAGTTACTTTCTGGCGCTAACAATGGCGGACACACCTCTGAGTTACAAACCCAGAGCACTCACACTTAGACTCTAGAGCGGATAATTGAGAGGGCAGTAGATGAAGCAACGAGCGTGGAAGCCCGCACGCTACATCAACAATAGAACTACCTCAACCTGCGCTTTAGAACAGTTTCCAGCTACTTCGAGGTAAAAATCCTCGGTTTTTATTCCATAACCAGGGGTAGGGTTAAAAACAAAAGTGGGCCTCTGAAGACTCAAAATATTCGAGTCTCCCTGCTCTGGGTCGTTGATGACGATTGTCCCTCAGTCCTGCGAAGGGGGTAAACTCCTGACGTGGACTGAGAACGCCATTGTGCAAACTCCGATGACGACTTCAGAGTAGGAGCTGGAGGTTCTAGCCCGTTACAGTGGTTCTCACAGCCAGACAATCCCCGCGACTAAGGGTTTGACAGAAACAGTGGCTACCTTGTATATAAAATGCCGCCGACAGCTGCAAGCAGCAACAAAAACGCCAGAAGGGACTACGGCATCCACACTTCACGGATTGAAGTGACATAAAGTGCGTTGGAGAGCTAGAAAAGAGCTCTACTTGCTGGAGCCTCTTCCCTCCAGTCCCTCCTCACTTCTAGGGATCTAGGATTTTTTTTGGGACGGGGTGGGGAGTGCCTACCCCCAAACCACCAACGTTTTCCCTCTTTTCAAGACTCCTTCCTGCCTCCCTCATCCAAAAATTGGTACAGTATCCTTTTCCAAGATTAGGGACTCTCACGACCTGAGAGCACCCCAAAAAGAAGGAGGGTGTCTCTTGAAGGTTTTTGACGGCATTCCAACACCGCCAGCTTAAGGGAGACATCGCCCAAGAACGCGAGAGGTGTCAAGGAGCATGAAGAGAAGGCCAAGGAAGAGAAGAAGACAAGAGGAAGACAAGAATTTGGAAGAAAGAGTGAAGAACTTGCTAGGAATTGCTAGAATTCCTCTTTTCACTCTTTACTCTTGTTTTAAGAGCGGCACTCACATTCCTTGTTATTTCCTTGTATTGTAATTTTCTGTTTTCCTAGATTCTAGTCACTACCATTTGCCGTGAGTCACGGCTTAGGAAGACTACTTTCAAAATCCATGCCCTTGTGCCAACTGTGGCGGCCTAGGAAAATAAAAATGAAATCTTTAATTTCCTCACTGGTCGTGAGAGCAAGGAGATTATGGGAGGCGATTCTTCCTTGAAGTTTTGGGGTGATCTTCACAACGGTCTTCACGTGCTAGTTGCACGGAAGACGAGATGGAAAGTGCCGGACTGTCCAAGACCAACAAGGACAAGGTGGTGCCGGTTTCACCACACGCCCTCGGCGGACTCCACCGTGAGTACGGCTGCCAAATCAGAGGTAACCATACGGTCAAAGGCAACCGGTGCCACCCGCGGCAACACCGAGAAGCGTGTGAAGGCCAGAAAAGTACTAGACGAGCACGTCAATGCGCACGTGGACAACCCCCACGCGACGGACGATGCGCTAGATGATGATCACCCGGGCGGGGACCCTGATGAAGAGCAAGACGCCGACGATGGCGAAGGCGCAGAGGGTTGCGATCATTACCATCGTCGTGCGACTAACTCGATTCGATCACTCAAGAAGGGTAAGGCGCTCACCGCAACGCCCGAAGCTCCCGACAGCAGCGAGGCTGCCAAGAGCAGCAAAGGCGCCAAAAGCAACCATGCGTGAAGTTCCCGCGAGAATGAGCCAGACGACGTCGTTGCGAAGGCTATTTGTGATGACCGTCAAAGGCTTGCCAAGTTGGCTGCCGAGGCGGCGGGCCGACTCAAGATCACTACTGATGGTGGAGGTATGGCACCACCCGGAGGAGTGAGAATGGACCCCCTTTCCTACGATGTGGCCGCAATGGGGTAGACCAGTGCCCACTCGAGCGTCGTCATCACTGATCATTGGGAAGACTTCTGTGATCTTGTCAAGAACCCGTGTCACTGCTTCCTGGTCATCCTGGCAGTTGCACTTGACCACCTGCGGGGCCTCATCCACTCCAAGCCTCAGGGATTCCCATCTGCCCTGCTTGCTCTTGCCGCATCGTCGACACAGGTCATGCGCATCAGCCGAGGCATCAACACGTTCCCCAGGCCTATGTCCAGGCCAGTGGCCTGGCGCCCATGCCGTGGCCAGTTCCGCATCCATCGTAGCAGGCTCAGGTTCCCTCTTGCCCGAGGACGTGTAAGTGTGCTCTGGTAGGTCTCACTGACGATAGTCTCCTCCAGAAGGTGGGACTCCTTGGAGGCGTGCACGCGAACCGTATCCTCCTACAGTGGGTAAAGGTGTACAGAAAACACTAGGCCCTGGAGGCTATCGTCGATGCTCTGACGACATCAGAGCTCAAGTTTGCATTTTCCAACATGCTGGCCCATGTCGGACAGATCACGAACCTCGACCATGATCGTCAGGTGCAGTGCCTGGCCGCCCATGAGGCAAGCCGCCGATGCGACGACCTCGACAAGGCATTATAGAGCATGACCCAGGTGCGAATGTAGCAACAAGCGTAGCGCGCCGTAGGTGCTGATGCCACTGCCGGTGGCAGCAATGACTTACCTACCTTAACGAATTGAAGGCCGGTCATGAACACGTCCTTCCTCCATATTGTGGAGATCTTCTGGAAGGAAGTGAAGCTGACCGACTGGCTGAATCGCATGGAGCACATTCTACCTGCCCACAAGGCTCCACTTAGTCAGTGGGGTCACCTTGCCACGACGCGGCTTGAAGACAAGCTCTTCAAGTATGTGGTCAAGGAGTGGGGTGCGCTGCAACCGCATCTCGAATTGCATTCCATGTCGTAGGAGACCTTCTGTGCAATCATGCATAAGAAATGTATCCAGAGTGAGGAGGCGTAATGCGCCTTCCATAAGATCAAGGACTTCAGGAAGCTGGGTAGCTCGCTCGAAGCCTACTTGAGCAAGTTCAACGCACTCGTGGAGGAAGCCGAAAGCTTCACCGAGGGCGATGGGACCCAGACCTTCAAGTACCTGGAATGCATGCTGCTGGAGTACTTGCGTGGCGGTTTTGCCAGTGAGATCCTGAAGGAGAAGACCACCACAACGACAACCGGCTAGGCGTGGATAAGCTAGAGGGCGTTGCGGGACTACATGAGAGAATTGTATTCGGCAAACCCGAAGCACTACTCGGTCGCACGGCCGAACGCCCGTGTACCACAAGGCCGCGACATGCGCATGGACATTGTGGGGGCTGGAGGAGCAGGCGGGTAGCGAGGCGAGGCCAAGGGAAAGCAGCCCGCAAACCCTCCAGTCAAGAAGACTAGTGGGCACAAGACCCCAAACCACAAGCGCAATTGTGACAATGACGAGCTACAGACAGCACGTGAGCGTCGTAACACAACCTTCTGTGATGAGCTTTGCCACAACTACATGCAGCCGGGCCACGTTAGGGCTCAGTACCCTGAGGCTACTGGTGGTGGACAAGAGGTCGCAGGATTAGCCATAGCAGCAACACCTCGTGGGGATATGGCAGCAGGAGGCCGCGGACAAGGCCGTGGACAGGGCTGCGGTCGTGGCGATGGGCCCGGCCATGGAAATGGGTAGGGCCGTGGTACGGGTTTTCCCCACCCTTGAGTGACGTTAGTGGGGACCACTCAAGGGTAAAACTGGATCACGAGTGTGGGTTCATATTTTTAGACGAGGATGTTAAATAATTTGAGTTTTTGACGAGTTCAAATTTCTCTTTTGTTTTCTCCCCTCTTGTTGAACCTCATTCTACACTTGCTGACCGTCATTGCCCACTAAACCTTGCATCTCAAGACTGAATGCATGATCGCACATGCTTAGTGGTGGCAACACTGACCACTATACAAGAGTTTTGTAACATAGTAATCAAAGTAAAGGCCCTCAAAGCGATGAGTTCAATCACGTTTGCGGTACCTTTAGTCGATGATTTTGACCTAGTGAAATCCAAACATTGGAAGGTGCTAGCCGGATTTACACCTACCCACAAGATATGGACTCGAATGGGTGACTCATGAGAGCTCCGGCGTGCGCCGTCTAGATTCCGTGTTTATCTGAAACTCGGCTTTCCATTTTCGAGCTTGTTCACTTGGAAGAGTGGAGGTAACATGATGATGCAGTTCAAAGGAAACCTAGCTGGTGCTCCCGTGAACGTACTTGGTAACACTCGAGGGGATTAATCCTTTGTTAGCCTTGGATTTACTGGATAGGTTGGCCTAAAGAACGAGCCATCAAATGGCACAGTTGTCGTCGGAAACAACCGTACACACCGTGATCGGTACATGTAAAGCAAAAATTTATATTCAAGGATGCACAAAGAGTGTCACGTTTAAGGTACTCGACCTTCTTGATCCGTTTGAAATAGTGCTAGGTGATCCCTGGTTACGTGAAATCAATGCTCTAATGTGCTTTCAATCAAAGCGTTTGATCCTCCGAAAAGGACAGTTTCGCTTTACGTTGATTCCAAATATGGAGTTGACACCGACCCGACTTAAAGTCCGTGCCAGCTTGTCTGTGATACAGGTCAAGAGACGCATTCAACAAGGTTGTTAATACTTCTTGGCTCAGCTGCAAAAAGTGCAGAACGACGTAAAGGAAGACATGCCACAAGAGATCAAATCTCTATTGATGGAGTTCTTGGATGTATTCCAAGACCCACCAGCTGGGCTTCCACTAGAACAACCCATGGGCCATACGATTCTGTTACAACCGAAGGAGACTCCTCCTTTCAGACCCATGTATCACCTTAGTCTAGTAGAAAGGCGAGAGACCGAACGCCAAATCAAATAGTACCTTGCAAAAGGATGGATCAAGCCAAGTAGCTCGCCGCACGGTGCACTGATCCTTTTTGTGAACAAAAAGGACAGTGGTTTACGCATGTGCGTAGACTACCGGACCTTGAACAAGTTGACTGTGAAAAATCGATCCCCTTTATCGTGGATTGAGGACCTGCTTGACCAACTCCAAGGGGCAAAAATATTTTCCTGCTTGGATTTGTCTCATGGGTACTATCAAATTCGCATAACGGAAGATGATGTACCCAAAACCGCGTTTAGAACGCACGTGGAACAGTATCAATTCCGAGTGTTATGCGTCGGGCTTACAAATTTGTTGACAACCTTCTAAGGAGAAATGAACCAAATGTTCACCAAGCAACTCGATCACTTTGTCTTGGTTTACCTGGATGACATCCTGGTTCTCTCCAAATCAATGGAAGAGCACATAGAATATCTGCGCAAAATCCTCGCAATCCATTACGCTCAGAAGTTTTATGCAAAAGTGAGCAAGTGTTAGTTTGTACAAGATGAGCTCCAATACCTTCGATACATCGTCGGCAAGGACGACATCCGTGTCGATCCATGAAAGGTCCAAGCCGTGGTGGACTGGCCATGCCCTAAAAATTTTGGGAAGATTTCATCTGTCCTCAGCCTTTCAAATTACTTTCGAAGGTTTATACAAGGGTATTCAACCCTGGTAGTACCGCTAACCAGGCTCACACAAAAAGACGTACGGTGGGAATGGACACCTGATTGCGAGAACGCATTTCTCGAAGTCAAAGAGCTTCTATCCACAGCGTGTGTCCTAGCTCTCCCAGATCCATTGCAACCGTGGGAGGTTTGATGTGATGCGTCGGTAGTAGGATTTGGAACTTTCATCATGTAGAACGGTCACCCAGTTGCGTATGAGAGATGGAAGCTCTTTCCCGCGGAAACGCGATACAAGATTGGGGATCAAGAGCTCCTTGTAGTAGTACACACTTTCAAGATGTGGCGTTGCTACCTCGAGAGTGCCGAAGTGGGTGCAACGGTCATGACCGACCATAACCCATTGGTATTTTTCCAAACATAACCGAACCTGTCAAGACGACAGGCGCGTTGGAGCGAATACTTGAGCCGATTCTTGTTCACATGGGAATATCGGTCAGGACACATCAATGTGGTCGATCCACTAAGCCGATAGCTTGTGGACATTAAAGCAACCAGCAAGGCCGGTGGGTATATTATGGCCATTGCGACAGCAACCGTGCAAACACCAGAGCCCCCTGTACCTCTGCGACAACCACCTCAAGAGATTATCCACTACAACGGTTTTGTCAACAGAATCTGGATGGGATGTTGTTTGGATTCTTGGTTTAAAGACTCTCGAAATGTAGACAAGTACGGATTGGAGGAAGCCACATGAATAATTTGGCACGGAGAACAAGTTGTTGTGCTAGACTCGGAAGACATTCGAGTGAAGATTATCTCCTAGTTCCACGACCCGCCGGTCGCAGGTCATGTAGGACCTTGGAAGGCCGGACAGGCACTCTCGAAACACTATCGGTGGCCAGGATGGAGTGTCGATGTCTGGAGTATTTCATGACATACAACCCATGTCTTCAAAATAAGGCTAATAACAAGAAGCCTGCTGGAATCCTCCAACAACTTCCCATTTCTGGGACTACATGTGAGTGCGTCCGCATGGACTTCATTACTGGTCTTCCGGACACAACCCGTGGCCATGATGCAATACTAGTGGTTGCAGATGTTCTGAGGAAGATGAACACTTTATTCCTACAACCACTCATGTGAATGTAGAGGAGACCGCTCATTGCTTCTTTGAGGGTGTCGTAAAGTACCACGGCTTGCCGTTGCGCATTATCTCCGATCGAGATAAGAAATTTACTAGTAAATTCTGGCAAAATATGCACGAGTATCTTGGCAGCAAGTCGCAAATGTGGACAGCGTTTCACCCTCAAACCGATGGACAAACTGAGCGCATGAACTGCACCCTGGAATAAATGCTCCGCATTTACGTGGATCCTGCCATGAATGACTGGGACGAATTTCTAGCACCGGTAGAGTTTGTGGTGAATAACGCGGTAAACGAGTCCACACAGTTCACACCGTTTATGTTGAAAAGTGGTCAGCATCGAGTGGTGCCCTCTTCATTGGTGAAGAGTGGGAGCACGGGAGGATAGGTTCCTTTTGCTAAAGCCTTTATCGAGCACATAGACTCCTTGTTAGAGGACGCGAAGGGTCACCTTCAAGCTGCTCGGCAACGACAAAAGGCATATGCCGATGAAAGTCGGCGTGAGGTCTCGTTTGATATCGGCGACAAAGTGTTACTTAACACTAAGAATCTTTGGCTGAAGTCGTCAGGGGTACAAAAAACTCTACCAAAGTGAATTTGGCTGTTTCACATCGTTGCACGCATCGGGCCAGTGGCATACCGATTGCTGATTTCGCGGAGTATGAAGATACATGACCTGTTTCATGTGAGCCTCTTGGCTCCATACACGGCAGAGGGAACCGTTCAGCCACCACCGGTAGTCCTTGTTGTCGACAGCCAATATGAGGTTCTTCGTCTACTCCAGCACCGAGAGCGTACACTCCGGTCGCGGGTAGTTCGGGAATACCTCGTTCATTGGGCCGGGTGTGGGCCTGAACATAACTCATGGGAGCCAGAAACTTGGTTGCCCACAGGGGTGGTCAACGGGTATTGGAGCGAGCTGGTGACTTGCATTGATCGATGCATGTCAGGGGGCACCAACTAAACGCGGAAAAAGTGAACAACATTCCCACATGGCGACATTCATGGACTACAAGCATAAGAGTTTGGGGACGCCCAACATGGTTATCGCACGGACGCTCTAGCCTAAAGGGAGAAGGCCGCTAGCTGTGCCGACCAACAAGCTACAGCTTAGGCACATGTTCATGTTTAGTTGGTGATTGAAATTATTGATTTTATTTCACAATGTTGATGAATCACTATCTGAAAATCCTGCTTGTTGTTCATGAACCGAGACGGTTCATAATAAGTGGGGAGGAATGTAGCGGGAGGGTTGGTTCGGCCCTCCCTCCTCGCTGAAGCGAGGGGTGGTTGCACACCACCCCTCGCGTCAGCGAGTGCTGGCCAATGGCCAGCACTTGCTAGCCGCCGGCCAGGTGGCTGCCGGCCGGCTGGGCGGTCGGCGGCCGGCCAAGTGACCGGCCGGCCAACAGCCGGCTTGCCGCCAGCCGTCAGCCGCCAGCCGCCAATCGCGGCCTCAGCCTGATTGGCGGCTGAGGGGCCGCGATGGCCTCAAGGGTGAGGCCTCGTGGCCTCGTGCCCTTGCCCTCGCTTGCTCTCCTTGCAAGCACGCGAGCGAGGACGAGGGAGGGGGACGAGGGACAAGAGATAAGAGATACTGGCACGAAATTGCTGGCATGCCTCGCACGCAACGATTTTGTGCCTGAACGTCAAACATGTAAATCGAAGTTTGTTTGCGACAAAATTCGACATAAAATAACGGAATAACTCGTGCAAACGCACGAGTTTGAGGTAAAAATCCCCGGGTTGGGTTCCAAAACAAGGGGTAAGGCTAAAAATGGAAGTGGGCCTCCGGAGACTTGAAATGTTCGAGTCTCCCTATTGTGGGTCATTGATGACGATTGCCTCTCAGTCCTGCAAAGGGGGTAAATCCCTGACGTGGAATGAGAAGGCCATTGTGCGAACTCTGACGAAGACATCAGAGCAGGAGCTGGAGGTTCCGGCCCGATACAATCGGCAAACACATTATATATCCACAAATTTCCCGGTAAAGATGTACTCGTCACAAACCGCACAATATTCCAACCATGATCATTCTTTTGCTTTGTGAAAATGATATACCCACAGGTCATAGAAGAATAATGGTGTAACCAAGAAATCATGCACAATTGTACTGCATGCAGGATTTCAAACCAGTGGGCAGTCCGGTCTCCACAACCTGTGAGCTGAGTGCGGCGACGGCGCCGCAAACTAAAGAGGATAAGGAGGACATGGTGAAGGTGCCCTACCAATGCGTGGTGGGCAACCTGATATATGCCATGGTGGCGACTCGGCCAGACTTGGCCTAAGCGGTGGGTTAGGTGAGCAGGTACATGGCCAACCCTGGGCCACTACAAAGGACGGCGGGTAAGCGCATACTCCGGTACTTGCAGGCAACGCAGCATGCGTGCCTGAAGTATGATGGAAAGGGGAAATCAGACCCCTTGCGGCTGGTCTGCTACACTGACGCAAACTACGCCGGCGATGTGGACAAGAGGAGGTCCAATTTTGGCTATGCGTTCTTCCTTGCACGTGTAGCGGTCTCGTGGTGCAGCAGGAAGCAAGAATGCATCGCTACCTCCACAATGGAGGCGGAGTACATTGCTCTGGCCGAGGCGGTCAAGGAAGTGGTATGGCTCTGCAGATTGCTGTGGGAGCTGGGCGTGTCGTAGCAGGAGCCTACGGTGGTCGAGGAGGACAATAACAGCTCCATCTCTCTGACCAATAATCCGACGAAGTACAGGAGGACGAAGCACACGGACGTGCGCTACCACTACGCACGCAACATGGTAGAGAAGGGACAGGTTGTGCTGTAGCATTGCAGCACGAAGCCCATGCTTGCGGATTGCTTGACCAAGGCGTAGCCCCAGGATCGGCACATCATCAGCCTTGCAGGGATTGGGCTGACAAGTTGTGAAGGGCTTGAAGGCACAGGAGCCGATGAGCAAGAGTGAGCATGAGGTATCCAGCGTGGAAGGTACACGTGGGAGATTGTCAAAAAATGCCCCTGCAATGGATGCCGTTAGACGTTTTCCTGGTACAACTGACATTAAGCTGTCACTTGCTCGATTTGGTTGAGAATTCAGAAAGTTAGCCCCATCCGAAGTTCGGATGGTAAGTGGATGGAATCTGGATTTCGTCATTGGTGACGTGATAATTCCACTACCAGTGGTCCGAGTTTGACCTCAATGAGCTCCAAAGGCACATGGGCCATAAAGGAAGGGAAGTGGAAGGTCTACTGGACAAGGGTGAGCCTCACCCCACGTTGGAGGGCCAGGAAGGGTGCTTTGACAGGCCGCCATCGAAGCGCCTCCCGTCACTCCCGTTCGTGGACATGGTGGGTGGCTCCACCATGGGCTACTTCGACGGTGAAAGCAGGGGCTCTACTGCTCCGTTTTGGGTATACTTGGATGCCTTGGAAAGCTCAAATCACTGGCTATAAGAATCTGATGTAATCTCACCAAAACAACTAACCATTAATGGTCTTCAGCCTTTCTCAGTTTGTGTAACCTGCACTCTGCCAGAACGCGGCTCCCTTGGTGTTGTGGTGACCCAAAGCACATACCTCCCTTGGAAGTCTCTTTGTAGTAAGCAGCCGTGGATAGTTGTGGTGGACCAGAGTATGCCAGGACAACATTCCTGACAAAGGGTTATGGGCCCACAGCCCTGGTCTGCCTGCCAAGATGTTCATGCTTTTCGCAACGCACGGGAGTGTCGCTCCTGGTGACTTCACCATCGCAGTTTGATACTGTCCATAAAAGAAGTTAACATGGCGCAGAAGACAGTGTCCTCACCCATCCAAAAGTACATGGCTGGCCCTAGATGTGGTCTGTGGTGGTGATATTTTGAGATCCACCTTGTGCACAAGGGACTGCTGGAGCTTATGAGAGGCATGGAGGTTTAAGGTGCGAGTGCAACGGACGAGGAGAAGACAACCTTCGCTAAAACGAACATGGAGGCGTTGATGCTCCTACTGTCGGCAACATTCCTAGCCAACAACATATTCACGATGGAGTGACTCTTGATGGTGAGAATTGAGGAGGGTGAGGATGTTATTTCCGCCATGCAATAGATCGAGTCTCTTGCCTCACAATGCCATGACGTGGGGTAAAACATTGACACAAAGATGCAGGCGATGGTGCTCCTCATGGCTCTACGAGTTATGGTTAATCACCCTGAATTCATACACTCACCAATTGGTGTATGAAAAAATGCATTCCTATATGAAAACGTTTCCTAGAAATCACCAACATCAATTCATGTCACTAGAGCCCAAACATAACTTCCTCATATAAGGTGTCACTTATAATGGATTACATGTCCTATGTACCAGTTTTTGTTAGATGTCCATGTTCATTGATATGTTCACTTCCCAATACAATTTTCGATACACAGTTTTAGGGGTGAGGTGATTGGTCATATATGGGCTGTACCCGACAATTCGAGCCCACTCATCACCGTATTGGGAGGTTGGGAGGAGGATAAAACCACCTACGGTATAGTCTCTAAGCACATCCACAACGAGGTACACCGTCAGAGCGGTGGCGAGAACTCAACACCCTCAACAGCCCTGGTCACCAAAACGCAGGATGGCAGCAGCAGCGACAAGTGAGGCGGTAGTAAGAGCGATGGCAAGAAGGGAGCCAAGAGGGGTGCGTGCCATAATTGTGGCAAGGAAGGCCATTGGACCAAGGAGTGTCCGGAGGAGGCACAGGCTGGAGGCAAAGGAGCCAAAGGGAAGAATGCACTCCTCAACAGGAGGAAGAACCACGACCTGAAGGATGCGAACCGGCGGTGTAGAGAGGAGCATACCCAAGTCGAGAAGGTGGGGTTCATCAACTACACCAAGTCTGCCAAGTCCATGGTGGTCGCTAACGACAAGGTTGAACCTAAGGCCGGCCAAGGTGATGTGGACGTGGAGGTGGTGGTTGGTGGTAAAAAGGTGCAGCGTGTTATCCAAAATGTGCAACATGTCCCCGGCCTGGTTGACATTCTGAGTGTAAGACGCTTGACTGATAAGGGACATTAAGTGCTTTTCCACAGGAAAGGTGCAGTCGTGCGGATGGACAGCGGCGGCGAGGTCGTGCTCGAATCGAAGTGCAAGGGAGGCCTCTATATCGTTGAGACCAAGGTCATCTCCTCAGCAGCAGACACAACAGATCCGCCAACACGCATCGTCAACCTCGTAAAAGGTGGGGGATCAGACTTGCAACTGCGGCACCGGCGGCTGGGGTACTCGTCGCCCATAGTCGTGCAGGAGATGGCGAAGTGCGACATGGTTCACGGCCTCAACATCACTGGTGCACCAGACGCAACAGCAGATTCTGCAGAGTCCAAGTGCGAGCCTTGCATCGTGGGCAAGGCAAAGCGCAAGCCATTTGAAGACGGACAGCGGCGGGCAGAGAACCTGCTTGAGGTCGTGCACAGTGATGTGTGCGGACCGATCAAGACACCGTCCATTTGGGGACGCACGGTACTTCATCACCTTTATCAATGATTGCACTAGAAAACTCCATGCCTACTTCCTGAAGCAAAAAATTGAGGTGCTGTTAAACAGTGCCCCTGCCATGGATGCCGTTTGCCGTTTTCCTGGTTTGACCATTGGAGAGTGGCTGGATGTCTGATCTGATTGCACATTGTGACTCCCTGGAGTGTTCCATGCGGTTTCGAGCTTTCATTTGCTCGATTCGGTTGAAAATTAAAAAAGATAGCCCCATCCAAAGTTCGGGTGGTAGGTGGGAGGAATCTGGGTTCTGTCATTGGTGATGGGAAAATTCCACCACGAGTGGTCTGAGTTCGACTTCAATGAGCTCCAAAGGCAGATGGGCCATAAAGGAAGGGAAGTGGGAGGTCTCCTGGACCAGCGCAAGCCTCCCCCCACGTTGGAGGACCAGGAAGGGCACTTGGATAGGCCACCGTCGAAGCGCCTCCCGTCATTCCCGTTCGTGGGCATGGTGGGCCGCTCCACCATGGGTAACTCCCAACGGCCGTAGCAGGGACTCTACTGCTCCATTTTGGGGGTGCTTGGATGCGTTAGAAAGCTCAGATCACAGGCTATAAGAATCTGATGAAATCCCACCAAACGAGCTAACTATTAACGGTCTTCATCCCTTCTCCATTTTTGCAACCTGCATTCTGCCAGAATTCTGCTCCCTTGGTGTTGTGGCGACCCAAAGCACACACCTCCTTTGTAATTCTCTTTGCAATAAGCAGCCATGGAACCATTAATGGTCTTCAGCCCAATCTCAGTTTCCGCAACCTGCATTCTGCCGGCATTCTGCTCCCTTGGTGTTGTGGCGACCCAAAACACACACCTCCCTTGGAAGTCTCTTTGTTATAAGCGGCTGTGGAACCATTAATGGTCTTCAACCCTTCTCAGTTTCCGCAACCTGCATCTTGCCAGAATTCTGCTCCCTTGGTTTTGTGGTGACCCAAAGCACACACCTCCCTTGGAAGTCCTTTTGCAATAAGTAGCTGTGGACACTTAGGTGGATCAGAGCACGCTAGGACACATTCCTGACAGGTGCTAGACCTGCTCTAGAAGTATGTCGCAGTGGTGGAGAGGCAGATTGGCAGCAAGGTCGGAGTGCTACGCATCGACAATGGTGGCGAGTACGTGGGATGCGGAGGGTGGTTGAAGGAACAGGGGATTGATTGGCAGCCGACCACTCCGTACACGTCTCAATCTAATTGCGTGGCGGAGCGTGCGAATCAGACGCTACTCACAATAGTGAGGATGATGCTCGTAGACGTTGAACTGCCACGGAGCCTGTGGGCTGAGGCCATGTGCACGGTGTGCTACATCACCAACCTCATCTCAACAGCAGTGCTGAAGGGGAAGGGCGGTAAGAAGACGGTGCAGGAGGCGTGGAGCGGACGCAAACCAAGCGTGGCTCACCTGAAGGCGTTCGGGTGCAGAATTCACAAGTCGGTGCAGGGTGCACAAAGAAAAGACTCCAAACTGGACCCGCATGCAAAGGCGTACACGTACGTTTGATACAAGAGTGCACTCAAGGCGTATCGCCTCTTCGATCCACAAGCGGAGGACATCATCACCAGCTGCGATGTCACGTTTGATGAGTAGCACAGCTACAGCAGTAGCAGCAAGAACATCGACACAGCGCACGTTGTTAAGCAGGGGGAGTGGTTCCAACTCCTTGAACATGAGGAGGAGCCGGCGGCTGCAGAGGTCGATGCCTCGGAGGGCGGTGGTGTTTGAGCAGAGCAGGGCAGTGTAGCAGGTGCACGTGCCGCTGGAGTGGAAGACGCAACAGCTGACGCGAGGGAGCCCGTGGCCGAGGACAACGTTGTAATAGGACAGCAGCAGGACCAGCAGCCAGCGTCGCCAAGGTCGCCACGTTGCAGCCGGAGGAATCACTTTGCGGCAAAGTGGTACGACGTAAGCACAAGCTGCTGGGTTGGCATGGCGCAGTGCATGATGGTAGCCACAATGAAGCCGAAAACCGTGTAAGAGGCGCTTCCAGGGCCTGATGGGCAGTAGTGGGGCGAGACAATAAAATCTGAACTTGCTTTCCTTGTTGAGAACGACACTGGGGAGCTGGTGGATAGGCCTCAGGGAGCGAAGGTGATCAGCTCTAAATGGGTGTTCAAGGTGAAGCTCACCAAGGACAGCAAGGTGGAGAAGTACGAGGCGCGACTGGTGGATAAGGGGTATGCGCAGCGGAAAGGCGAACACTACGACGAGACGTTTGCACCCGTCACCAAGTTCACAAGCATCCAAACGATCCTCGCGGTGGCAGTCACAAAGTACATGGAGATCCACCACATGGATGTCAAAACGACATTCCTGAACGGCACCATCAACAAGGAGATCTACCTTGAGGTGCAGGAGGGGGTGGATGCGCCGGAGGGCAAGGTGTGCAAGCTGCAAAAGGCCTTGTACGGGCTAAAACAGGCCCCAAGTACTTGTACTAGCACATGGATGGCTACATGGTGGAGCTCGGCTTCAAGCGCTGTGATTCAGACCACAGCATGTACGTGCAGCACAGAAAGGGACTCCATCAGATTGTCACACTCTACGTGGATGATCTGATCTTGTGCTCATCAGATCCGACGGCTTTGCAACAGCTCAAGGAGCAGCTAAGCAGCAGATTCAAGATGGCGAACATGGGGGAACTGGAGTACTACCTTGGGATGAGCATTACGCGGAACCAGAGGGCGCACACGCTTGAGCTGGGGTAGGCCAAGTACGTGGCCGAGGTCCTGAAGCGGTATGGCATGGTGGACTACAAACCATTGGGCAGTCCGATCTCCACATGCTGTGAGCTGAGTGCGGCGATGGCGCCGCAAACTAAAGAGTATAAGGAGGACATGGCGAAGGTGCCCTACCAATCTGTGGTGAACAGCCTGATGTATGCCATGGTGGCGACTCGGCCAGGATTGGCCTACGCGGTGATTCAGGTGAGCAGGTACATGGCCAACCCTGGGCCACTACACTGGACGGCGATTAAGCGCATCCTCCGGTACCTGCAGGCAACGCGGCACACGCGCCTGAAGTACGATGGAAAGGGGAAGTCAGACCCCTTGCGGCTGGTCTGCTACACTGACGCAGACTACGCCGGCGATGTGGACAAGAGGAGGTCCACTTTTGGCTATGTGTTCTTCCTTGCAGGTGCAGGGGTCTTGTGGTGCAGCAAGAAGCAGGAACACGTCGCCACCTCTATAGTGGAGGCGGAGTACAACGCTCTGGCGGAGGTGGTCAAGGAAGCGGTGTGGCTCCGCAGATTGCCAGGGGAGCTGGGCGTGCCGCAGCAGGAGCCTGCGGTGGTTCAGGAGGACAACACCGGCTCCATCTCACTGACCAACAACCCGGCACAGCATAGGAAGATGAAGCACATCGATGTGCGCTACCACTACGCGCACAACATGGTAGAGAAGGGACAGGTTGTGCTGCGGCATTGCAACAAAGCACATGCTTGCGGATTGCTTGACCAAGGTGCAGCCCTAGGATTGGCATGTCAACAGCCTTGCAGGGCTTGGGCTGACAAAGTGTGAAGGGCTTGAAGGTGCAGGAGCAAACGAGCAAGAGTGAGCATGAGGCATCCGGCATGGAAGGTGCAGGGGGGAGATTGTAAAAAAATGCTCCTGCCATGGATGTCGTTTGCCGTTTTCCTGATTCGACCACTAGGAAGTGGATTTGGTTGAGAATTCAGAAAGTTAGCCCCATCCGAAGTTCGGGTGGTAGGTGGGTGGAATCTGGGTTTTGTCATTGGTGACAGGATAATTGCACCACCAGTGGTCCGAGTTCGATCTCAATGAGCTCCAAAGGCACGTGGGCCATAAAGGAAGGGACGTGGTAGGTCTAGTGGAAAAGGGTGAGCCTCTCCCCATGTTGGAGGGCCAGGAAGGGCGCTTCGACAGGCCACCATCAAAGCGCCTCTAGTCACTCCCGTTTGTGGGCATGGTGGGCGGCTCCACCATGGTTTACTTTAATGGCCGAAGCAGGGGCTGTACTGCTCCATTTTGGGTTTGATTGGATGTGTTGGAAAGGCTCAAATTACAGGATATAAGAATCTGATGTAATATCACCAAAACAACTAACCATTAACGATCTTTAGCGTTTCTCAGTTTCCCCCTGAATTCTGCTCCCTTGTTATTATGGCGACCCAAAACACACACCTCCCTTGGATGTCTCTTTGCACTAAGCAGCCGTGGATACTTGTGGTGGATCAGAGCACCTAGGAATGTATTCCTGACACGAATGTCTCGTAAAATGCAATTTGAGGGACCAGAGAGAATGGTTTTGCCTCTAGGTGAGCATTGTATCGGTTGAACTTTCCAATACGCTTCAGCTTAAGTCGAAGGACCTATCCAGCTGAGATAGCCTTGCGACCTCCTGGAAGGTCCACAAGATCAAAGGCGTCATGCTTCTTGAGAGCTCTCAATTCTTCATACATGGCCTTTTTTGAAAAGTCAGCATCAGCTGCCTCTCAAGCTTGAAAAACAATGAAAATGTATGGTAGGAGTGTGGGGAAGCCACTTGTTACAAAGAAAGTAATGACATTGCTAACGAGAAAGGCGTCGAGGGGCACTGTGAAACTCATGTTCAACAAGTGAATGCCCCACAACTCAGTTGGCATGGAATACACTGACAGGAATTCCAAATGCATCGAGACCAGTGGTTCTAGTAGATGGCCTCGTAGTAGAGGAGGATACACTGGAGCTTGTGCAATGCTGAGAGGGCTACGAGATCCATTACTGAGGGAGAAAATCAAACCTTCCTTTACATGTGTAAAACTCTGGACTGACAACAGGGGAGTGCGACTCAAGTCGTGAAACTAGGACATCGAAAGGCTTTGTGGTCTTTGATAGGGAAGTGGGAGGTGAATCAGGCGGGGCATGTACTGGAGCACTAACAGTGGCAGACACGTGTGGACTTTCGAGACAATGGGGCAGAAGATGCAAAAACCTGTGATGTCTCTAGAGAGGAGGAAGTAGTCAGGGTGTTAGACGGAGGAAAAATGGAGAGTCTCACTGTCAGTGGAAGTAACCGGTGACGACTGACAGAAGGCAGAGGACCACCAGAAGGAACATTGCCTGAGGGGAGAGGTGATGGGCTCCCAAGACCAGAGGCTAAGAAAGACCATCTCCCCCAAGCCGAAAAGCGAGGAAAGAGAGGAGGATGGAGTGACACAGGGCATGTCACGCGGGAAGAAATCCCAAAAGAACACCGCGTCACGCGACTGAATAACACGAGATTGGTCGGAATTCCAAAACTACCTAGCCTTAAACATGGCAGGAACATCAAGGAAGGAATCACCGGGTCTGAGCTTGTCATTGTGATGGTCTTCACGGAGCCAGACGGCAAAAACACATTCCTAGACGTGAGAAAGACGCAAGCGCGTCCAACGACTGAACCACCGTTCGAAGGGTTTGACATGAAGGGAAAGGGGACCACGAGGAATATGGTTCTAGGCCCACTTCCTGTAGGTCATGGCCTCAAAGGAGAAGAGAGGAGGTAGGCCAGATGTAGCGAGGAGGATGCAGACACCGTCAGCAAGGGTGTAATTTCAAAACTCGGAGGCATTTTTTTGCTAAGGTATGCAAGGAGCGAAGGACTCCATCTGTACCCCGCGAGAAGAAAAGAAAGGAGCAGTAGGTCCCATGAACTAGCCACTAAGATCACAGAAAAAAATACGCAGATGATGACCGGAGGCGAGTTCAGCTTGAGATAGCCATGACTCAAGGATGGTGTAAAGATCAGTCTCATACTAAAGGGTAAAGGCGCAGTGCATGTGTGAGTATTCATCAATAAGGTCAAGGGCATAACTCCAAACACCACCTAAGGAGTCATGGGAGAGAGGGCTCACGACGTTGGTATGTAAAAGGTCAAGGGGATGGACGGTGCGAGAATGAGAACAAGAGAAAGAGGACCGGTGTATCTTCCCCTGACCGTAGTGAAGGAAATCAATGACGTAGGAAGCAGGAAAAGTGAAGGCAATGAGATCATGTGCGGGATGATTGTGAAGCAAGCTTTCAATTGCAGCAGTGTGGATGGGGTAGAGGCGGTAATGCAACAGATGTGTATGTGACGGGGAAAGGGAGTGGGTGACGTGAACAAGGATGGGCCTGGAAGAGGAGTGTGTGAAGGAGGGAACATACAAAAGATGATCATAATGTGTACCAGAAAGCAAGATGGGACCAGTAGTACGGTGCGATGCAAAGATAATGCTGTGACTGGAGGAGATTCCATCTTCTAGTCATCGAGAGTCGTTTCACAGAGGAGACTCAGCTTAAGAGAGGAGATGTACAAAACATGTGGTAGAAACACCTCCCTTACAAGGACAACAAAACGAAGAAACGCCGACATCCTAAACTAGTAGAAGTTTGCCAGAGCAGGTGCACACAAAGAAGAAGGAGCCAATAGACCCAAGGAGATGAACGGCACACTGAGGATTTCATGTGATGTGTAGCCCTTGAGTCCAGGATCCAGAAGCCATCTAACACACAGACAGATGTAGGGATCCAAGGAACGGGAACAATGGTTGAGGATTGTAGAACCTTTTCACCTCAAGCAGTAAGGCAATGAGGCAAGCAAATAGACTGCCAATCCTCAATCCAAGGAATCTCGATAGGTAAACATCCCTGAAACCCCTTAGAGGTTGGTCTACTGAGGGTCCTCTCACACTCACATGCAAGTGGCCCCAAACAAGTACACACACTTTCCCCTCCCTGATCACAAAGATCACACTGATGGATGAGATGTGGGAGCACAACTTCCAACTGAAAATCATCCTCAAGCACGTCAAATGTGATGGCGACACCTGAAGACTGGTGCCATTGGGAGGAGGCCAGTGAGACCCACACCTTTGGATTGTAAGATCCCAAAGGGGGATGGTGGAAGGTAGTTCCCCCAAACATGGAAGGCCATCGCCAGGGGTAGGGTGGCAGGAAAGAGGTGGTGTTTTAAGCTACTGCAATGGCACTGTTAGCTGCATTGGTAGACAAGATGCAATTGGAGGTGGCGGCGGAGGTAAAGGAGCGCACCGAGTGAGCCTGCATGGCAAATGCCAGACGGGCATCATGGGGGGGTGCAAGGCACTTGGTTTCAGGCGAAGAGACAAGGAGGAGGAGCCGTTGGAGCCTTTTGCCTTTCATGCCCACCTTGTTCATCCCCTAACCCACGACCAGACTGAGCATCCTTGTCCTTTCCTCATTCTGTGTCCACTCCTTGAGTAACCAAGGAGGAAGCAGGTGTGGAGGATAAGGAGGTGGAGGAGAGTGAGTTCTGCGAGGATGAGGATGCAGCTGAAGAAGTAAAAACTGCTGTGGTGGCGGTAGTTACAATGAGGCAATGGATGCATTTGTTCTGCGCGCTCCTCCAGTCAGTGAGGTTCTAGACAGTAAACTCCTAGAGTGCACCAATGCCAAGAGGGGCATCGCCTGTGACAGGCTTGGCTGCCAGATTCTCAAGCTCTGCAGCATTGACCTCTCTCAGCTAACAAACAGTTTGGAGATGAGATCGTTGACCATAGAGAGGATGGTGAGGAGCTACCTACATACAGCTTTGTTTGGGTATGCAACAGCTTGATATTGTGAGATGCATTAACCATCTCATCTGCATGCATGGACAGGGTGTTGAACTAGAAGTTGAGCAATCTTTGGGCTAAATGACCAATCACAGTGTTGTCATGCCTAATGAAGACCTAGGCACTGCCTGGGTCAGCAGGTGTACGACGTGCCCTGTTTGTGTTGTAGGAACTGATCTTGAGACTGTCCAGTCCTTTACACACGTGAGCAAAAATAACACGTGTGGCTCCTCACGTGATAGGGCCGGACACTCACCAGGCCTAGCAGCGGAGAGAGAAGAGAGTAGGAAGAACTGCAACGATAAACACAGAATTGACAGCCACAGTGGAGGCCATAGATTCAAATAGGCATATAGCACCCACAAGTGTAGCAGCAGAGAGGGTGGAGACTGATGCTTCCGTGGAAACTAGTACAAGCACGTAGTAGCTGGTCATTGATGCTGATGAAGCAGATGAGGGCTGTGTTGTGGACGTGTGGATGGATGTCACTGCGCTGGATAGAGTGGTAGTTGCTTCTGCTACTACTAACGTTTTTCTTTGCTGCCACAGCAACATGGGTGACTACATTGACTACAACTGTAGTTAGAAGACCTTTCTTAACCGCGACTATGGTGTAGTTATTGAAAGCTCTCCACACAGCTGAACTAGCAGGTGCATGCGTAGTACGAGCGGTTGCAGAAAAACTGGAGGCAATGATAGCAAAGGAGAACGTCATCTTCTCCAAGACAGAAAGAATGGTGGAAGGTGCAGATGAAAAAGATTGAGATCATGATGAGGTTAAAAAGGCAGGAATGCAATGCGAGGAGGGTTGATGTGGTGCGACAGGGGCTGGCCAAGCTGTATCGCTAAACTACACGCGTTCTATGCATAATGGATGAGCATACAGGTGTTTGATGAGGAAGTTGATCATGTGGAGGTCTGGTGGCGGGCACATTCTGTGATGCAGGTGAGTCATCAGATGCTGATTGATAATGCACCGCGTACGCTGTAGCATCCTCATGCTTGTAGTCCTCACCTGCATGGCAGCCGGGCTGCGACGATGAAGACGCGACCACTCCTCACACTCCACCTTGTCCTCGTAGTATGAAACCTCTTCTTTGATACGATAGTGCTCACGCCAGGTTGTAGGAGACGTAAGGATTGGATCGACATCTGGTGGAGAAACGAGTACAAAGGTTGTGCAGCTTTCCTCCTAGGAAGTTTCTAATAAAACTGTAGAGAAAGAGCTGATGTGCAACGTGATCTGTGAGCTAGGCTGCTGTTGCTGGTGCAATTGCTATGACTATAGTAGTGTATACGTGAGTACAATTGTACCAGGTGTTGCAAACGTTGTTGCTGTTGTCATTGATAATATAGCTGTTACCACGAGAATTGCAAAGGTGTGTCTGCGGTGTTAGCTATTGCTGTTGCGGCAGCTGTCACTACCATCAATGCGGTGGTTGTGGCTTCAGCGCGGGTGCAGATGCACCGTAACATGTGGGTCCAACTGTTGTCATCACTGCCAGCGGTGTAGGGACATCTCGGACTGGCACAGCTGTTACTGTCAAAGTGGCAGTTGCGGCTGTGGCAGCCTGTACATGGGAGAAGGTCTGTTGTGGACCGGGAGCGTCGCTTCTACTACCACTGCAATGACCGCCGCTGTTGCTAGAACCGCACGGATGCTCATGCACAGTTTTTATGCAAGCATGATGCGACTGCTGCTGCAATTGTTGCTGCTGTTTTTGCTGGTACTTCCACCACCAATGCAGTAGTTACAGTTGAGGCACAGATACGGATTGACTGTGGTAGGGAGTTTCTGTTGCACTTACAAGAAATACAGATGCACCTCAAAATTTATGATTGCAGCCAAAGAGGCGGCCGCGGCTGTTGTAGGATGCGTGTGGGTGCAGACCCGATGGGTAATGAGAGTGATGCTACTGTTGCAGTAGCTGCGATTGCTGAAACCTAGGTACGGGTGCAGTAGCTTGAGCTGATAGTGACTGTGTGGTTGTAGACCCTTCCAGGATTGTGAGAGGGAAGTGTCCCCTCCGGTTTTTGGCAAGCTTCAACGTTCCTGCTCTGATAAAAATAGGTGGTAGAAGTTGCTAGGCTAGCCAGTGTGTCCAACCAAGAGTACGTGAAACAGAACACACACGGTGCAATGGAATTGATGAGCCACGCTTAGAGACGGGAAACAAGTGAGTTACTTGCTTCACTTAAGTGTGAAGCAATTAACACGACAACGACGTGATAGCGGCCAGTTGACCGGGCCACCCACACGAAGCAATCAACGTGGGGCCCGGATGCCACGAAGGGATTGAACCGGAACGGTCGGCAACCGTGCCGCTGGTGGTTGCTCACACGTTGGAATAAACCGATCGTGTGGTCACGTAGAATGAGCAACTTGGCATCACCAAGCAACAACCCGTCTAAGCATGCATGATAAGACAAATTCAACCACATTTACCACGAGTGTTTGTGGGTGCATGCCCTCTACCCTGTTTTGCTCCATGTTTTACTAAGGATAAACCAAGCAAGTTATGCTCACGACAACACTTGTGCTCTCAAACACATTCTGCCTGGACACAGCAGGCGCAATTTCTTGCACTTGGCTGAGACGCAAGCAGTGCATAATTCAATGGATGTGGGCCAATTCTGCATCTGTGAGCTTCAGCTCAGATCAGTCTCCTGCAGTGATGGTGTGTGTGTGGACAGAGTCAAGAGGTCACTAGTGTATTTTACATCCCATCAACAACAATACAGCCTTCCATATTATTGACACGACTCCATGTTAACTTGTTCTTTCAAAATATCTTTAGCCTATCCCAAGACATTGAAGAAGGAGGATGAGCCTATTTCAACTTCTACTGTAATGCTGGACCAACACCATGTACAATGCTATTAGATGGGTCCGATTAGATTTTATTCAAATCCAAATTAAAAAATCCGACAGTGGGTACCACGTCAATGTCGATGAGTGGGGAATTTTTCTTATACAGGTCATGCACGGCTCTTAGACAAGGTAAAATCCAATCTAATCCAAACTTTAAGCTGAATCAGATTTGATCTTATCTGAATGCCATCCGATCCAATCTGAACCGATCCAATCCAATTCGACCCTGGTTCAGACCGTTTCGGGGTCGATTTTGTCCGATTTGAAAAGACTGGATTTGATATGTGATCCAATCTAACACCCTTGTCATGTGGCTCAAACTGGTCCATAGTATGTGGGTACCGGATGAGGTAAATGTTTTTGCGATGTGAGCCATTCACGTCTGTGTGTATTGCTAAATGTGACCAGTTAGCCATGTCCATGCCTGTGAAGATGCCTGATGCGGACCCCGCTGGTGCCTTGTGTGGTTATCCACCCATCCACAGCTGTAGAATAGCTGCTCCTGTGTGCCGGAAGAATTCTGGGACCTTTTGTTCTTTTTTTTTGCAGCACCAATTGGTGAACACACAATGCAAGAACATACAAATCGGATATTTGGCCCAGATTGTCTGTTCTTGCATTGTGTGTTCAGAGATTGATGCCGGACTAGGGAATTTCTAGATTCCTTACGTTCAGCTCACGAATCTGCATCCATAGATTTAGACCGTACTTCATTTGGATGTGTGTGGTTTTGCGCTGGTTCAGGGCAAATTGACCTGCTCTTGCACGCAACCTGACTGGTGCCCACAGCAACTATTTATTCTGTGTGCCTGTCACTTGCTAATTTGCTCTGCAAAATGATTACTTCAGAGACTAGGCTTGTCTCCTTAGCTAGAACCTTAATGTTCTTGTGTCTTTCCTCCTAGATAGTGTGAGTTTTTCACCAGATAGTGTTTCCTCGTGAGTAATAAACGTGCTAAGAAGCTTCTTCATAACTTCTCTTTGAATCAGAGTACCAAGTCATCCTTTGCTGAGCTGCAAGAAAAGATACTAACTTTGTAGTATCAGTACTATGAGTCACCTCTGCAGATGCGATCCTTGAAGGATCCACCAGGTATAGACAAGCAA
>SZWC01004934.1:50919-76782 GCA_023375785.1 Penium margaritaceum
TCCAGGCCGCGGACCATCTGCTGCATGGAGATGATGGCGCCAAAGCCGAGGTGACCAAGCCGGCGGTGCCACAGGCCGATGTCGTGTTTTCCCTCTCTCGCCGCCAACGCTGAGTCGGCTTCCTTCTCCGATGCCACGTAGAGGTGGTAAAGACCGTCCTCCTTCTTTGCTTTTGCAAGCACACGGCCTGCACGGGCAGAGATGGTGTAGCCACCATTCTCAAAGCAAACCTGCATGCCTTCGGAGATGAGAGATGAGACTGAGAGGATGTTAGCTGCCAGCCCTGGAACATGGAGCACCCCCTTCACACGACGTTCCACGTGCTTACCCTCAACGGAAGCACAAAACACAATCGCACCCTCCCCAACCACCATTTGCACATGGTTGTCCCCCATGTACACCTGACGAGGCTCAATGACGGTGTAGACAACGAACCACTCCCGACGACACGTCATGTGCCGCCTGGCTCCCGAGTCGATGATCCAGATAAGGCGGTGTTGTCAGAGACGTGCAGGACCCGGATCGTTGTCACGAATCCACTCTCCCAATCTGCTGCGTTCACGGAAGCGTCGGACTGCTTTCCCGCTCCCACTTGAGCCGCAAGGTCCGCCTTCTTCTTCCGGCATTCGCGCGCCCAATGGCCCGGCTTCTTGCAGTAGTGGCAGTTTCCCTTCTTCTTTCCTCCTCCATCGTTGCTCCTGGTTGATATAGCACCGCCCCCATGACCAAAGTTGGTGATGAGAGCGACGTCCAGTCCGCTTCCGCCCTCCTCTCCCTTACGCTGCTCCTCCTCAAACAGCAAGCTCTCCTCCACATCGCTAGGGGAGAGCTTGTCGCTGCGCTGGTCCAAGGCAACAATGAGAGGAGTGTAGCTGCTAGGAAGGCCAGAGAGGATGGTTAGCATGAGCACACGCTCCTTGACAGGGTCCTCAATCGCAGCAAGCTGGTCAGAGAGAGACTTCACCATGTTGATGTAGTCAATCATGGATCCGGACTCATCCATCTTCACAGTGTGAAATCAACGACGCAGCTGCATATTCATGAGGATTGACTTAGAAGCATAAGTGGACTCAAGCTTTTTCCAAACCTCCTTTGGCGTGAGGATGCCACGGACGATGAGTTGCTGCCGTTCGGAGAGGTGAAGGAAGATGGTGGCGAGGTCGCGGTCACGCTTCTCGCGGTAGGTACAGGCCTCGACAGGGGAGAGGAAGCTTTCTTCTGGTTCCTTCTCCTTCTCATCCACCTGGCTCGAGAGACCCTTCTCCATCAGCACCATCTTCATGTTGTTGCTCCAGTCGAAGAAGTTCTTGCCTTCGAACTTGATGATGTTGACGCCGGCCACCACAGAAGCGGATGTCGCCATGGTAGTGCAACATTCAGCCCACAAACGGCTCTGTCACACAACAGGGTGTAAGGAATGCCTCAAGGATGAGAAAACGACTTGTTATAGCTCTAATACCACTGATGGAAACTGGGGCAACCCTCAGGGAGGTGATCAGGCTCACTAAGAGCCGCCTAGCTAGGGCCAACTGTTTGTGAGAGGGAGTTGCAGGTTGCACAGACAGACATTACGGAAGCAAACGTAGGTTTGTAGAGAATGCGAATGTCTAAATCGACTCTTGAGTGAGAAATTACAATGTCACAGCTTCCTAACAAGCCCTCATATGCCTCATTTAGCCTAGGGAGCACTGAGACACACTCTGTCAAAGTCTACCCTCTAGCACAGTCTCCTAGCCTAGCGGGATGAGCGGCAGTCACCTTGTCACACAAGAGAATTATGTCTCACACCACTTGGACGACCAACAATCATGGTCTGCACCTTCTTTGAATTCTCTTGGAGGTCCTCCAGCCGCCTTTTCTCCTTGAAGGCCGCTCTCAGCCGTCCTGGCCAATAATCCTGCCGCCCTTTGAGCTCAAAGTGCTCAGGTCGTCACTTGAACCAGACCCATGATCTCCAAACTTTGGAAATCCATATCTCACTCAAACGGACTCCAAATCGAGTTCCGTAAAGTGCGTTGGAACCTGTGAAGCATCCTCTTTGCAACTGTTATGCCAGATGATTTTTATCGAGCAACCTGTTTTTGTCAGTTTCTGGCACTCTCATCTCCATCATCTAGCTATCAACACATTGGTAAGATGCCTCGAACACCAATACCAACACCACCGTGGTTCGCAGACGAGCAAAAACACAGGCTACAGAAGACAACATGGGATGCACACAGATGAACAGAGATATACACGGCAGAGCCTCTAGAGGGAAAAATCATTCACGATCAGTCAATTGCAGAGGGTGCGCGCGTCAGACCAACTGCATGAACAGAAAAATTGACAGAGCAGGAGTTGAGAGCCTTGGTAAGAAATTCAGCCCGCTAACAAAAAAAAAAAAAAAAAAAATCAGCCCACTAAGAACATGTGTCCAGCCACACAACATTCACCACACAATCAGCAATACATTTATGAACAAAGTGGTGCTAGACATTTCTATGCTTGGTGCGCGAGTGATGCACGCCATAATTTTCTGCAATGGCCTTGGTGCTTTGGTTGTCACAGCAGAAAATCATGAATGGATAGAGCACGCGCATCTGCTGCAGTACACGCTAGAAACAAATGCTTCCACACGCACCGGAACTGAGATAAACGTACTTGGCTTTGCTGGAGCTCCTCACAACACAACCCTGCTTGCCACTCTTCTGAGACACAGCAATGCCTCTGACCAAAAAGATGTATCTGGATTGAGTGCAAGTGTCAGTATCATGCGCCCAGTCACTGTCAGTTTTTCCGTCTATGACTGTAGATGGTTTTTCTCTGTAGCACAGCCCGATATGTGTTGTATAGAGCCCATATTGCACAACATGGACACTAAGAGAACTGAACCAAGAAATTTACCTCGAACACAACATCAATGTGTGTCATTGTGGAAAGGTACTTTAAAGATCCAATGGCTTGAAGATAGTCAGTAACATCAACTTTCCCCCAAAGTTGGGCTACATCAGGTGTTTTCAGATGTCTTTGTCCAGCTGGTGTCATGAGGATAGAGGCAACTGGAATGTCAGCGAGCAATGGAGCAAAGGACTCACCATGACTGTGGAAATAGGCTACCAGATGCACGTGAAATCTGTGTTTAGAGCGGCCCCGTTTCATTTCCATGCCAAAGAACACTCGGGCAGGACCGAGCTCCGACATCTTGTACTCTAATTTTAGAAGAAAATTCACAAGCTGAATAAATCAAAGACTCTGAGAGGTACTAAGAAGGTCATCAACATAGAAAATTACGGCAGCAAAAGGGGAGGAAAGAGTACTCAGAAAAAGTATAGGATTGACAGTACTACGGCGGTACCCTCCCTTTTCAAGAGTGACAGTGATCTTCATGCTCTAGTAGCAAGGGGATAAATTCAGTTCATAGAATGCCTTGCAAAGTGGCTGTACCTTGTTGGTGCCATAGGCAAAGCAAGGTGGTTGCTTCATGTAGATCTTGTCATCCAAGGTGCCATGTAGAAAGATGTTGTTCACATCTATCTGCTCGAGTTTCCAGTCATGGTGTGCCACTAAGTTGAGATGGGCCCGAGCAGTAATGTAGCATCCAATAGGGGCAGAGGGGTTGGTCGTACCATTGCCATAAGTGTCATTAAGAGAAAAAGAGAAATTGGATGCTTGGCTTCAAGTGCTGCGAAGTAGATCACAGAGTGTATGTGCAAAAACAACATCAGCTATGCCAGATTGTCATCCTGTATGTCCACTACCTCATCCTTGTTTTTTCGGATGCGAGTGAGCTGGTGAAGCTGAAGGAGAAGCTAAGTGGCAGGTTCAAAAAGACCGATTTGGATGAGCTCAAGTACTACATTTGCATCACCATTAAGAGAGAAAGTAAGGCGCGCATGCTGGAAATGAGATCAGAAAATAACGTGAAAGTGGTACTCCACCACTTTATGATGGAAGAGAGCAATGCCATCTGCACACCCATGACCACGACATGTGAGCTGAGCTTGAGCATGGGCCCGGTCATGGAAGATTAGAAGGAGGATATGGCGGATGTGACGTACCAGTCTACGGTAAACGGCAACATGTACGCCATGCTTGTAACGCGACCCGACCAGTCCTTTTTTTAGGTGCAGGTGATCCACTACATCGCTGTTCTGGGGCCGCTGCATTGGCAAACGGTGAAGCGGAATGTTTGTTGACTCCAGGTGAAAAAAAAGTCACGAGTTGTCTTTGGTGGAGGAGCACAAGGTGAGTCTCTTGAGTTGGTTGGCTACTAGGACGCCAAGTGCGCAGGTGATGTGGATGACAGGAAGTAAATGTCAGGGTACGTCTTTGTGCTTGGTGGTGGAGCAGTGTTGAGGAAAAGCAGGATACAGGACTGCTTGGTGCTGTCCAGCACTGAGGCTGAGGACATCACGCTGGCAGAAGCAGCAAAGGAGGTTTTGTGGCTGGGGCGGCTGGTGAAGGATATCTGGGTGCCAAAGAAGAAGCCAACATTGCTGAACGTGGAAAACATGAGAATAATCAGCGAAGAACCTGGTGCTGCACAGGAGGACCAAGCACATCAAGATCCATCAGCACTCTGCACCTGGTATGAAGGGAAGGGAGAAGCGGCAATCATGCACTGTGGCACGAAGCGCATGCTCGCCAATGCCATGACCAAGGTGCAGTCCAAGGAAAGGCACAACGTGATCTGTATGGATCTTGGTCTACGTGGTGCGGCATGGGATGCTGCAAACTCCAAGGAAATGGAATCATGGCATCAGTCAGGAAAGGGGGAGATTGTTGGTTGTCCTTCTTGCCATGAGTACAGCTGAGCAGATGTTTTCTTTTGAAAACTCTAGAGAATTTTGATGTGTAACATGATTGTAGAATTTGATGCCTTGGATTTTTCCATGCAAGATGGAGCTTTGAATCAAAAAATTTGGTTCAGTGAGCAGAAAGTTAGCCTCCCACAAAGTTCAGGTGTTCTGGGCGGCAGAATCTGGTACCTGCCAGCAGCGGCAAGATGATTCAACACGAGTGATATAAGTTCGACTCCACCAGGTGCCAAAGGCACCCAAGGCAAAAAGGAATGACCTGAGGATCCTTCCTCGTACAGGAGGGACCTTGCCTTGGTATCTGGTTCAAGGAAGGTGCTTCGACAGGCCATCGTTAAATCGCCTTCCCTCCCCTTGCGTGATTCTTGAGCATGAACTCTGTGAAATAAATCCATTAACGTTTAATAACCAGCTCAGAAATGAACATGTGTAAGAACTTGACCTAAGCTGTAGCCTGTAGGTCAGCACAACGAGTGACCTCCCCCCTTCTTTTTGGACCGTCCAAGCGAAAACCATGTTTGGTGACTCCAACTTCCTGTGCCCTTTTTTGCACTTAGAATGCTATTCACTAGCTTTAAGTTAAGGTGGCTTGCAACGCTCCAATTTGTGCAAGTTGCAACACTTGCAACACTCCAATTTGTGCAAGTTGCAAGATTTCTCAAATGCCCGTTGACCACTCCGGTGGGAACACAAGATTGAGGCTCCCATAGTCTCTTCTCAGATCCATAACATGTCCAATCAGAAAGACACTCTCTAGCAACCCATGGCCATACAGTACGTTCTTGGTGCTAGTGTAAGCGTAGGACCTCGTATTGGCATTCTAAGACAAGGACTGCCTGAAGTGGTTGAATATCTATCGTTTTCCGTGTATTGGGCTAGCAAGCTTATAAAAAAATGTCATGTATTGTCAGATTGGTAGAATCATCAACAAGTACACCACCGGCCCACTGCGTGTAGTGATGGGAAACGGCCCATCCACTCTGGCAGATGTTTTCTCACTCCCAACATCTTCATCCAATGGTCTTTGGTGAAGAAACCCTGTCAGCAAACGAGATTTCTCAGTGAGTGTAGTTTGTGAGAAAATTCCTTTTGTCATTCCTAAACTAATAAAATGTGACCCTTAACCACTTAGAACAAGGCTACTAAGTGCTTGACAAAGGTCTAATCAAAGGGAACATTATCACTTTTTTCTCCCACTCTTTCCTAAGGAAGAGGGGATAAATGGATCCCAATCATTTCTCAACAAAACTGTGTGGATCGTGTGAGCCTGCTCATTGAGTTTTTCATCACAAACTTTGTCAGTGCTAGGAATTCTTCCTGGTCATCCATGGCCGAGTTCATGTGCATACGTAGCATTTGTTTTGGAGTGAGATTCATGCGCTCTACTTGTACTTATTCATTTCTTTCAAAATTTAGATAATATAGATGCTTCTATCTCAAATGGAGATGATATGCATCAGTAGACCATGGTACTCAATGAAACCCTCAGAGAATACATGATCAGTCTCCCTAATTTTCACATATGTGGTTGTGGAACAAGTTATGTTATATTCTTTTTGACAATTCACAGCCACCAAGTGCAACATGGTTGCGAGCTGTACCCAGAAGACCAGTGATAAAGTCCACGCTTACACACTTCATGGAGTCACTGAGATCGGGAGTTTTTTTAGGATTCCAGGAGGCTTTTTGTTGTTAGCCTCATTTTGGAGACATGGGTCCCATGTGATGTAATACTTACAAACATTGACACTCCATACTAGCCACCACTAGTGGTCCAAGTGTGCTTGTGCTGTCTTTCAAAGTCACACATGGTCTGCCACTGGCGGGATGTGGAGCTGCGAGATTAGATTTTCTCAAAGGTTAACTCAGTCTGGCTAAAGGACTTGTTGTCCATGCTAGCAAATATGTACTTCTACCAGTCCATACTGGTCCCGGCTCAGAGACTCGTGGAACATAAATTCAAAACATTGTACCATTTGGATCCTTTCAGTTAATTATCTCGGAAGGTGGTTGAATTAGAGTTGCAGGGTGTCTACTGCTTGTATCGCAGCTCTTGCTATGGCCATAAAGTATCCACAAATTCCATTACTTGTCTTCATACCACAGGAAGCCAACTTAGTGGACTGGCCATATTGATGTGACTGGGCTGATAATAACAATAACTTTTGGTATCTGCTCAAACATGCCTATTGTCTTGACAGGTTGGATTGCGTTTGGAAGAACACAAATGAGTTGTGGTCAGCTGTGAAATCTGCATCCTCCTTGTGCCCTTGAGCTAAAAATTCCACACCTTGCAAACGTGCAACACAGTGAAAAGTTGTTGGTCACCAGTCGTGTATCATGCCACAGCAGGAATTAACATTCAGCTCTCATATGTAACTGGTATTACGTTCTTTTAGAAATGCCTCTGAGAAACGGGCTGAATGCAACCGATGTTGGAAAATTCTCTTCACCTTGGCAAAGAACTCTCGGTCCTCTGACTGTTAGAACAACTGCTAACGTATCCCCTAACAAAGTGACATCTTTCACCCACATTTGGCTAGATGGAAGAAGCCGTTGTCCTGTTCTCTCTGTAAATATGGAGGATGTTCATTCCCTCCAAGTTTATCCCAGAACAATTCTCTCCATCCTGTTAGTCTTTGGTTTTTCGGTCTCCCTTCCGTGTCTCTGCTCTTCCCTTCCTCACCATCTACTCTCTCACATCACTCTCTCTTGCAGCTCCTTGCTCCATCCCTCTCACTCCTTTCCTCAGCTCTACTCACCTTAGTACATCCTCGACTCTCATCCTCACACTCTCCCGGCACAATCTCATATACTCTCTACTCCATCATCCTACCTTGCCTTTTGCACATAGTCTTGCTCCATCTAAATCCAACTCGTTCATCCTGTTTTTGTCTCATATCTGTCTCACATCGTGTTTTTGTCCAGGTAGTGTAGGCGACGCATTGTGAGCGGACTTCATTCTGGCGTATCACCTTGTCCTCCCGGGATTTGTGCCCTTCTGTGCTCATCTCCACCCTGGCCATGCAGCCTATAGCATCTCTTCTCATAACTGGTCTCACCTAGGGATTAATTCTGGCAGTGATACCTTCACATGCTTGAGACACCTAGAATAGTACCTCAGTCTGAGACTGGCTAGGACAACTGTAGGTTGCTCAATTCTTAGTGTGCTGATGTGCCCCTGGGTATTTCCAAATTCGGAAACCCAGGTTCAAGGGGCATACAAGGGCTTTGCCCTCGCACCTCACAGTTCGCTGGCAAGCCTCACTCGCCAGCCGCTGGGTGAGGATTGACTAGCAATCCTCACTCGTAACAGGGGGGGAAGCCTATTACTCAAGTACATGTACTTTTTGGCAAGGCCGCAGGACTATTTTGGATCTAGTGTACACTATCGTCAACCATTTTCCATGAAACAAGTTGCAAACTGATCGTTAGAGAGACCTCACACGTGTCAACTACCCATCTCACAGTGACCTGCGCCCAAGCCATCTCATGGTCAGCGCACGTGGTTAGCCCCTGCACATGTTCATCAAATTAATCAATCAGATTTCCACTTCCACCAATCAGCATATGAAGCTGGCAATCGGAATCTGCACATGTCAGATTCCCTCGTCATGTATACCCAAAGCAGGCGACATATATCTCACAGCGTGTTTTCTCGAGACTTCCCCTTGCCAAACTCTATCTCCCTAATCTTTTCCACATTTTGTCTGCCCCTGTACCCAGTTCATCATCTCCATCAATCAATCCCCAGTCTGCAATCAACTTAGCATCAGGTTGCGCATGTGTCACTACCTTCTTTGCACCCAACCCGTCCTCATCACATCAGCGCATGTGGTTCTGCCCCTGCTCCCAGTTCCTCCTCAATCACTCAATCATCACTACATCACTTGCAGTTGGTGGAAGAAATCAAATTCTTCAAGTTCTCTGGTGTTGGGACATCCGACACCACCCGTCTCCCTGCCCATTGGGCTGAAGTAAACGAGTTAAAAAAGCCGTCAGTGCTCCATCCCAGAGCTTGGGAAACCTCTTAATCTGTACCTCTGTGCACGGACACAAAGGACAAGCTATGGAGGAGCCTCCTTTGTGAGTGGCATAGTGAAAACGCCCTCCTTCTCATAAATCAAACCTGCTGATGGCCTGGCCGTGGTGGAACCCGAGTCAAACTGATCAGCTCACCATGGACGTCGCCAGACCAGTCCCCATTATCTACTTCAATGAACGTGGGATTCCCAACTACAGTCGCCGGCACAAAGATATGGAGCTACAAACTGATGTGGTTATCCGCAACCTCAAAGTTGAAAACATCTTCTTTCAAGAAAAAGGATAATTCCATGATGAATTATACACAATCAATGGTCTCCTATACTGGAGAAATTACTTCTACTTTGATTACCAAGCTCTGATTATCCCCATGCTGCCCTTGCTTGCAATCAACAAAGAAGGGATATACATGCACTCATGCTGGATGTTCAACAAATCTGCAGCCGAGTAAGGGGACATGAGTGGTTTCGGAACCGTCCAAGGCAGAGTGATGTGATCATTCTTCCTCCTCTTATGGATGTTCCACCTCCAGATTCCCTCACCAGGCTGCCTTCTCCGCCTCCCACACCAACTCCATCTCAAGAGGTGGACTGGCCATCTAACAAGGACTCGGACAAATCGGCTTAACCACTGTCGGACTCAGACTGAGTGCATTGTATCAGATTAAAGGGGGGTGTCAGAAATGCCTAAAAATACTGACTGAGTGTAACCAATGTCAGAAAAGAATCTCCTCAATAATGGTTCAGTTCCTGCACCGAACCACCTTGAAAATGGCTTTCGGTCCTCCGACCGTTGGACTGACTGTCAACTTATCCCCAAATGAAGTGACATCTGTCACCCACTTCCCGCTAGCCGGAAGAAGCCGTTGTCTTGCAATTCTTTCCTGTTCTGTCTGTATGCATGGCGGATGTTCATTCCCTCCAAGTTTCACCAAAAACAATTCTCTCCATCCTGTTCGGCTTTTGTTCCGTGGCCTTATTGCCATGTCTCTTCTCCGCCTTCCCTTGCTTGCTTAGTCTTCACCATCCGCTCTCTCTCATCACTTTCTCCTGTAGCTCTTTGCTCCATCACTCTTACTCCCTCACTCAGCTCTTTTCACCTCAGCACATCCTCAACTCTTGTCTCTACACTCGCTTGGCACAATGTCATCTACACCACTCTTCTGTACTCTTCTTCATGCACTTACTCTCACTCCATTTCCAGCTGACTCAAGGCTGCCATTTCTGTCTCATTACTCTCATTAAACTCTTGTACTATCGTACATTCCTCTGCTTCTACTTGATTCTTGCAACACTCGTCCTAAGTGTTTACTTCTTTTGATACATTCTGCATGATGATTACTCCAAGTGCAACCAACGAAACAACACACTGCACCTCCCATTATGGTGATGAATTTGGAAAGGATAATAGGGGATTTGCGGGAAAAAGTTTCTTGGATTTGCAGTCCTTTATCCACTCACAGCATGCATCTTTTTGCTTGAGCCTGGTTAACATACCAGGTCAAAACATCCTCTAATGAAGCAAAGAAAGTAATCTCTAAGGCTGAGGAAAGAACAGCCTACGTTCTCTAGGCATGGCCAATGCACTATGGTTTGGACTTTTGGGAGTTGACACTGTCCTTGCCAACTATACGTCCAAGATAATTGAGTTCATCTTGTGCTCACTTGCAGTCGTTCACTTTCTCTTTATTCCAAGAAGATTGCAAAGACTCCACAGAAATGCTCTGTATTCCCTTTCATCGATTCTGGACAAACTAGGATTTTGTTCATTATTCATGAACCAAATTTTTTCCAAGCAACTCAGAAATTTCAGTTTGGTCTTCAAAGGTTTTTGGGGTGTTTTTCAGTCCAAAGCACAGGAATCAAAACTGATATATTTTCAGGTACGTTTGAAATGCCATTTGAGGACAATCATCTGCCAAGATACGGATCTGATGGTTTCCATGAGATGCGTCCAAGGATAAGAAGAATTTCTCTTTTGAAAGTTGATTGAATAGGTCCACAATCTGTGGCAAGGGGAGTTGAATCTTGCACCATACATTTGTTCAAAACCCAGCAGTCCACGTGCACACACAATCCACCGTCCGTTTCGTTCACAAGATGGATTGGTGCACCATACGCCGAGCTGCTTGATTCAACCTTTTGCAAGGCATTGTTTGATCTGGCATTTGGCCTCTTGGATATCTTCTGGAGTAAGGCAATACATGAAAATGAATAGAGAAGTATCCCTGTCCCATGTGTTGTTCTCGTGGAAGCACAACCAGTGGGTCTTAAAATAATTTCAAGAACTCTGCCGACGGAGTCTTGATCTCTACTGTTATGCTTTCCTTCACTTCATCATCCATTTTTTGTAGTTGGGCCAAGGAATAAAACACCCTTGTTGAATATGTCTCTTGACGTGCATCAAAGATAAGCTGGTGTAAGCTTTGTCTCAGTTCAGTGTTTTTTTTTTTGGGAGTTAGGGTAATGCAGCACTATCCCTTTTTTAGAAGCAAACTCTTTCATAAAAAGCACACTTGAACCATGTGTTCTCCAAGCCAGAGGTTTCTTAGAAGCACACTGAAAGGGTCAAGCAGGTTGATCACCTTCAGTGTGACACTATACGCATGTCCTTGGAAATATTTCTGTCCTTTGAAAATTCCAATCACGGTTACCGTATGGTTGCCAATGGCAATACATTCACCATTTGATGGCTTGTGTTTAAGGCCCACTTGGCGGGTAAAGCCTAGATTGAAAATAGAGTAATATGCTCCAGTATCAGCTAGCAAAGTTAAAGGATCACTAGATAAATGTCCCTTGCAGTAAATGTTCATGTTGCATTCAATATTTCAGATAAAAAGGCTTGATGAAAGTGAACAAATATTGTGGTAAATACAGAATTGGCATAGCGGGTGCTCTAACTCTGGTGTTCCACCCAATTAAGCAAATATTTTTGATTTTGTGTGCTTCTTGGAAGTATCTTTTGGGCTTGGAACTTGGCTAGGTTGAAGTCACAAGAGGTACTACAAATGTACTTGTGATAACTGCCTTCACAGAACTTTCTTCAATCAGACCATCGTAAAGTTTATGTGCAGTGATCAATGTTGCCACCACTGAGTAAGGCCTTTCATGCACTTTTTCCATGGATGCAAGGTTAATTGGGAGATGGTGGCCAGTGAGTATAGAATGTGTGATGAAAGAAACTAAAATTGTTTCACATTTTCATCAGATACATGAACCCACACATCTGATCCGCCATCTCCCCTATCTGGTCCCCACCTACATCACTCAGGGGATGAGGAAAACCCAATCACTACCCTATCCCTCCCATGGCCTGAACTATTGCAACGGCCATGGCTATGCCCACGATCCTGTCTGTGGCCACCTACTACACTATGTCCACGTGTTGCTGTGGCTGCAGCCAGAGCTACAGCCTTGGATGCCATTTTCCTCATTTCACCGTCAGAGAGTGGTCAGATGTCTGATCAAGTTGCATATTCTGACTTCATTGATTTTTCCATGACATTTTTAGCTTTCAATTGCTCAATTTGGTTGAGTATTCAGAAAGTTAACCCCGCCTGAAATTCGGGTGGTAGGCTGGTCAAATCTGGGTGTCAATCATTGGTGACGGGATAGTTCCACCGCCGGTGATCCCAGTTTGACTCTAATGGGCTCCGAAGGCACGTGAGCCATCAAGGAAGGGACGTGGGAGGTCTGCTTGATGTGGAAAAGCCACCCCCATGTATGAGGACTAGGAAGGGTGCTCCGACAGGTCGGTATCAAAAGTGCCTCCCTTCGCCTTTGTTCGTGGTCATGATGGAAGACTCCACTATGAGTCACTTTAACTGCCATAGTAGGGGCTCTACTGCTCCGTTTTGGTTGTGCTTGGATGAGTTTGGAAGCTTAGATCACAGGTTTTGAGACTTTGACATAAATTACTTATTATCAATAGTATTCAGCATCTCCCACTTTCTGCAAGCTGAATTCTTCCTGCATTCTGCTTACTTGGAAGACCCTTTGCTAAGCAGCCGTGGACACTTAGAAGATTAGAGCATGTCAGGACATTACTTGCAACAGAGGGGTATGGACCTACAGCCCTGATCTACCCACAAAGACGTTCACAGCTTCGGCACCTCACAGGTGTGTCGTCCAATACGACTTTGCTGTTGCAGTTTAAGTCTGTTTGCAGCAGAAGTGCGTCATGACGCAGAAGACGGAGTCCTACTTAAAAGCTGATGGGTGGCCCTGGATTTTGGCTTTGGCAGTGGTATTTTGGGATCCACGTCATGCACAAAGGAATGCTGGAGCTCATAAAGGGCACATGGGTTCAAAATGTGAGTGCAAAGGACAAGGAAAAGACATCATTTACCAAGAAAAATACGGAGGCGCTGATGCTCTTGCTGTCGGTGCTGCATGAATCCCACTGAGGCTACATCCATGGCTGGGCTTTGCCATCCGACATGTGGAAGAAGCTCTGCGTCATTCTTCATTCAATATCCCTTGTTAACAAGATCTTTGTAATGAAGCGACTCTTCATCATGAGGATTGAGGAGGGTGAGGATGTCGTTACCGCCATGCAGCAGATTGAGTCTCTTGCTTCACAAT
The DNA here is from genome assembly GCA_023375785.1 of Penium margaritaceum. Classification (NCBI taxonomy): domain Eukaryota; kingdom Viridiplantae; phylum Streptophyta; class Zygnematophyceae; order Desmidiales; family Peniaceae; genus Penium; species Penium margaritaceum. Next base: position 64,346 of record SZWC01004934.1, read on the forward strand.
GCAATGAAGTGGATGGGAAGATTGACATGAAGATGCAGACAATGGCTTTCCTCGTGGCTCTATTCATCAATCGGAGCCCTCGCATTCCTCCTTTGCCATCCAATCTCGCCTTTGCATCTCTTCGCTCCGTCACTATTCCTCCTACACTTAGCTCTTCTCACCATTTCCAGACTACCTTCTTGCCTTCAGCATTCTCTTGCCATATCTCTGTCTACTCTCTTACTGTACCTCGTTCTCCACAACACCCTCATTGACTTCTCTGCCTAACTCCTTGCATCTGTTTGCAGCTCTCTTCTTCTGTCACTTCTCCTCAGTGCATGCTTTTGGCTACTTCTGCCATTGCACACCTCGCTGCCTCCATTCTCTCAACATGGTATCAGAGCTTCAGGAAAAGTTGCCTGTTGTCCATTGACCAAGTCATCACCTTGCCGCCATCTTAGCTGCTCTCTCTCACCAGCATTCTTGCTCCTCTTCCTCCACTTCATCCGCAGCTAAGGTCAGCAGCATCGTCTTGACCACATCTCAAGTTTCGGTGGCTCTCGTCACCCTGACAGAGCCCTGTGTCTTATTACATACTTGTGGCCTCCTCCACCGCCAAAAGCTGACAGCAGCCCTCAAGCCGCTCTCTGTCGCCACCTTCGACAAGGCTTCCTGCTGCCTCTACTCCTTGCTTCTGTCCGCCTGGATTGCCCTGAGCTAACCTTCTGTTCATCTGTAGATTCTGCGTTCCTCCTCCTCCTCTGCCGCTCCTAACAGATCTTGTGACCGTGTTGCACGGTCCCCTGGTTGTCACCACTTTTGCCTCCCGCAGTGCCTTCCCCATTGTGTCCTCCTCCAGACGCCACATCCGATCTGCCCTGCCCCATCTGGAAGGGCAATTGACCGTTGTAAATTTTTTATTGGTTTGCTTGACTTTCAGGTCTCAAGTGCTTGAGGAACAATTTTTTCTTGCCAAGATGCTTCAGCGTGAGACGTCAACCTGAATGTCTTGGTGATTGTTTGGTACATTTTTCATCGGAGTCTTATTTCTCACAGCACAATGCTGAGAGAAAACATATCCAATGTGGTCATTGGAAATCTTGCGATGTTGGGAATATTCTCGGAGAGAAAGGATACTTTCAGATTCATCCACGGGAGCTGGACGTCACGGGCTACTGGAGATATTACTTTCATGTCAAGTATCAGGCCCTGGTGATCCTCTACCTGATCCTAGCTCCACCATTCGGCAATCTCTTTCAATCATATGATTCATGTTCAAATAGTATTCACGGGAAAGTGTTAGAGATCAGGTGGAGATGTGAGAGTACAAGGGTAGTTTGGTGGCAAAAAAGGTGATAACCTCCACCTGTCGGTGTACCACCTTTATAATTTGTGCCTAGACCACTATCTCTGCCCCTAATACCAACACCTGTTTCAGATGCGGACTGGCGTTCAGGGCAGGATGTGGACAAAAAAGCCCAATAGTGCAGTCATGTAGTTTTAAGGCGGATTTTCAAAACAGCTCCAAGAAAGTGAATGACTGCACCAATACTGGAAAAGAGTACTCTCAATTATGCCCACCCTTTCATCAAGCAACATTGGTATAGATTCTGTGGTCATGACTGTTGAATCTAATCCAAGCTGCCCTCCAAGAAATGAGACACAAGTAACAGCTTGTCCGGCCATCATCAAAATTCTTTTATCATCTCTTTTTCCTGATCTGATGTATGTAAGGAGGATTCTCATTGCCTCATAGAACATTCCGACCCATCCTGTTCACCTTCCGTTCCATGGACCTCACCGCCAAGCCTCCACTATGCCATTCCTCTGTTTCTCATCCTTCACCAGCCACTCTGTTGCAGCTCTTTCCTATGTCACTTCCTTCCTTTTATAATTACTGCAAGGCATATCTGCCTCCCTCTTGCTTCTGTCTAGCGTGCCCTTGTCTACATCGTACTCTAGCATAATACCTCACTCATCACACTCTTAATTCCTTGATTCCAGCTCACTCCGTCCTTTCACTTCTCGTCTTTTGCTTCCATCAGTCTTTCGCAGTCTTGTGCATTGCTTTTTTTTTTCCCTGCCTCTTCCCACTCTCGCACCCTCCATCTACATCTTCTGAAAAAGGCAACACTTACGAAATTCCTGACAATGGTTCCTGCACGGCAATGTCTGGGAAATGTCTCACCTAGCAATGCCTTGCAATGCCTAGTAATGCCTGTGCAATTCCTCATAATGCATGGAAATGCCCAGGAAATGCCTGTGGCAATGCCAGGCAACGTGGGCCTTGCCTTCAAATGCAAAATCAATGCCTCTCTGTAACTGGAAATGCTTAGGCAACGCCTGAAAATTTCGGGTAATGCCTAAAAATACTTAGGGAATGCTTGGGAAATGCCTGGGAATACATTGGAAATTCCTTGAAATACCTTTGAGATTTCTGGCAACGCCAGGAAAAAGCATGGTTATGCACGGCAATTCCTGGCAGTGCCTTGCAATTCCTTACAACACCTGGTAATGCATGCAAAGTCGCTAGAAATGCATTGCAATGCCTGGAAGCACCTGGAAATGCCAGTTCATTCCCGGCAATGCTTGGCAATGCTTAGCATGCCTCGGAAATACATGGGAAAGACCAGGCAATGTCTAGGCAATGCCTGCCAATGCATAGCAATGCAGTGCAATGCCTTGCAGTGCCTTTGCAATGCCTGGAAATGCCCAGAAATGTCTAGCAATGTGTGGAAATGCTTTGCAAATGCCTAGCAAGGCCTGGAAATGCCTGGCAATGCCTGGGTAATTATTGGACATGTCTTGCAATGGTTTGCACTGCCTGGTTATGCCTTGGAAATGTGTTTTCATGCATGTCCATGCGTGTGTACTGCCGGGTGATTCCTAGAAATGCCTTGCAATGCATCATAATGCTTTGGAAATGCCTTAGAATGCCTTTTTGTACACCGGCCATGCCTTGGAAATGCCTTGAAATACTTGGCAATGCCAAGAAATGAATTCAAATTCCTGGCAACACCTTTCAGTGCCTCCTAGTTTCCTAACACTCTCTCGGAACGCCTGTGCAACGCTTGCGAATTTCTAGCAATAGCTCTGCAAGGCGTGGAAATGTTTTTCAATCCATAGGCCATATGTAGGAAATGTAACTACCAGAAATGTATGGTAATGGCTGGGTAATGCCTATGAAATGCCTTGGAATTGCATGGCATTGCCTATGAAATGCCTGGAAACTCTTTGTGAACTCCAAGAATTTCCTGGGCAATGCATGGAAATGCATATGCAGTGCCTGCAAATGCCCAGCAATGCTTGGGAAATGCCTACAAATTTTTGGCACTGCCTCGCAATGCCAAGGAACTCCCTGGGTAATTTCCAGGAAAGGAATGGAGACGAATCTAATTTCTGGGTAATTCCTGGGCAATTATTTACAATTCCTAGGAAGGACTTGTAGTGCCAAACAATGCCAAAATTTCCTGGCAATGCCTGGGTAATTTCTGTCAATGTTTCAGAAACGCATGCCATGCAGGCCCAATCCCCCCAAAATCATAGACCATAAAAACAGCGTACATCACCCAAAACCATGTGTTTGAAGCATGTTTGAAATCTTGCATGCATGTATCCATGCATGGATCATTTCACGCAATTCATTAAGACCCTTTTTACAGAGGAGGAAGCTTGTATGAATCTCCTTTCACATTCGTAAGTTTGAAGCTCTGTTCAACATGAAAGAATCTACGTGCTTGTTCTGTTGTGCACACCCCACGGACACTTGACCAAGTGTTAGATCCAAGGGTTGCATGGAGTCCAAGTGAAGAAGTGTATCAGGCAAGTGTATGTGTGAGTGTATTGAATGAGTGACAACTACATTTTTTTACAGGATGTGATAAAACTTTTATGAACTGTCTTCTCTTGTGTACAACAATCCAACAAAAATCCCCTTCAACATTTCCCTTCCCCTTCCTCCCGCACCTCAACCAGCCCTCTCCCTCCCACCATGTAGACCTAAGATTTGGCTATATTGGGTGCAGATGCACCCTCAAGAATGCCCAGCCTTTACTGCTACAAAATGATTTCTGTTGTGAAAGGGTGTTTCACGCACAAACACCGGATGGAGAAAGTAGAGGATGGACGCGTGGACGGAGGTAAGGACAGGCGGACGCATGGAGACACACGCGCACATGCACATGCATGTACATGGACAGGCGGACCACCAGATGGAAGGGCGAATGCGGGCTCACATGAATGCGCAACGCAACGCACACACCAACACTCTCAGGACGGTGCACGCATATGCACGCTCATGGACGAGCAGAAAGACGCATGTACAGGCGGATGCATGCACAAACAGACCCTCACACTCGCACAAATGCACAAAAAGACCATTTCCCGAGTTCCTCCATGGCTGTTGGTGACAATGCCAATAAACCCGGTTGCTTCTGCTCCAACGCGCCAATGGTGGATGCACTGCGACTGAAACAGTCCTCTGTCCTCATCCATTGGTCAAGAGGACAAGACCTGTCTTCTGTGCACCTTAATGGAGTACACAACCCATGACTCCAATGTAAAGGTCAACATCCCCCCCCCACCCCCTGCTGCCCGCTAGGGTAATCTCGTTCAGTGTGAAGCACCTCCATCACTCCCTCCCTCATCTCTCAGCCAAATGTTTTGCCTTTTCCTTTGCCTTTGCCTTTACATGGACACAGATTCACTGTACTGCAGTGAAACTGTGTCCATGTCAAATGAATAGTCTTGAATTATTGCCTCTCACAGGTTTGTAAGTTTGGTGAGGGAAGAGGAGGAGTCTTGCAGCATTTCTCAGAACGATTTGTAGCCCAACTTCCTTCATCAACACAAACCAGACATCCTCAAGGATGTCCGGTTGGCAATGCTCCTGCGAGTCATTTTTGTCCACGCCTGAAAATAACGAGGCCTGTAATTTGAAATGGGCTTGAAATGGGCATGTGATTCAATCTTTTCTTAGATGAGTTGATTGGAAAATGGAATCAGATTCAGCAATGGAATAAATTTCCAGAATGAATGTCAGCAGAGGACCACATGGGTAAGCCAAGTCAGGTTCTCCTCACGCAATGTGTGTCTGGAAACATGCTCGAGCTCTTATCCAGCACCTTGAGAGAGTGAAGTGCAAAAGGGAAGAAGGAAAATAAATGACATCGGGTGATAGCATTTTTGTCTGATCAAACCACCAAATTTTTAAAATAAGATGGAATCGGACTTGGAATCTGTCCAATTCCCTCCAGAGTTCAGCGTTGGTGCTTCAAACGAACGGTTTTGTCTTGGACGTGCATGTGTGTGCAGTGCATGTGAAAATCCAAATCTCATCCCCCTCGCAGCGGCTTGCTTGCATGCACACATACGGCATGCATGTATGCAAGCAAGCTGCTGCGGCATGCCCCATTCCACTCTGAACCATGGCTCCCTTCACACAAGCTTTCTTGGGGAAGACGAAGGTGCAGCAGGTGACAAAAGACATTCCGCAAATCTGTGCATGCTGTAAAAGCAAGGGCTTGCTACTAGATGCTTGGGATGCCAACATTTTCTGCCATAATCCAGTCACGCCACATCTTCTGGGGACCCACACATCCTAGTCCAGCCACAGCAAACGCACGCACGCAGCCGGATTCGTCCAGGGACTGAAAACGGTTGCCTGGTCCCACAGCGCAAGCGCAAGCGCTAGAGACTGAAAACTGTCCCAAAACAGACAGATGGGCTGTGTCAGCGGGTTGATTGTATACTGGTCTCACAGCGCAAGCACAAGCACGAGTGAAAAAAAACTTTATCTTGCCGTCTGGATGATGGAAACCGGAGCTGTACCACTCACAAGCCGTGACTAAGATAGCCTCGCGGCCCGAACCCCCTCCTTCTCCACCCTCCCCCGTGACTCGCGAGCAGCAACAGATGCTGCCTGGCCAACTGGGGTTCACACTTGCAATGGACGCCTTCTTATCTCACTCTGTGAAGACTCCACCCCCACGGTGCTGGCAAAGGGTGCTGCGACAATGAGCAGCACCAGCACAGCAAGAGATCTGGAACGAGAAGGAAACGAGCAACTCCCATCGTCGCCCGTGGCTCGAAGAGTGCGCTGCATTCTTGCTTCCCCTGGGACGGTCTGATGGAAACTAGGGCAGCCCTCAGGGATGTGATCAGGCTCACCAAGAGCCGCCTATGCAGGACCACCTGTTTGTGTGAGGGAGTTTCAGGTTGCACAAAAAGAAATTGCGGAAGCAAATGTAGGTTTTCATAGGACACAAATGTCTGAATCAACTCTTGAGTAAGAAATTAAATGATCACAGCTTTCTAGCAAGCCCTTATATGCCTCATTTGGCCAAGGGAGCACTGAGATACACTCTGTCAAAGTTGACCATCTAGCACACTCCTAGCCTGGTGGGATGAGCGGCAGTCACCTTGTCACATGTGAGAATTATGTCTCACACGACCTACATGGCCAATAATCGTGGACTAGTCCTTGAATTCTCCTAGAGGTCCTCCAGCCAGATTTCCTCCTTGAAGGCGGCCGCTCTTGTCAAGAATGAGAACACAACGAATGTGTTGGATTGAATGAATCAGTGAGAGCTAGGACAACTTGTGGCCTAAGTAGTAAAACAGGAAGGTAAACAGCAAGTGGGGTGAGGTGAGGTGCTGTGAAGGTGAGGTGGTGGGGAGGTGAGGTGGTGAGAAGGTGAGGTGGGGAGGAGGTGAGGCGTGGAGCTGATGTGGGGAGGTCAGGTGGCGGGAAGGTAAGGTGGGGAGGTGAGGTGTTGGAAAGGTGAGGTGGGGAAGTGAGGTGGTGGGAAGGTGATGTGGTGGGAAGGTGAGGTGGTGTGAAGGTGAGGTGGTGGGGAGGTGAGGTGATGGGAAGGTGAGGTTGCCCAGATTTGGGGAAAAGATAATGCGGGGTGAAGTAGCGGTGTAGCTTGTTTAGGAAGAGGGACAAGGTGGGGCAGTCCCTAGATGGGATAATGCATGGAATAGGTTTGGGGGAAAATGGGCGGGATAGCCCAAGAAGGGGAAAATGGCATGTTGGGTTGGGGAATAATGCTCATGGGGGGATTTGAACCTGTGAAGTGAGTCACAGGAATCATCATGAGAAGCAAGAGTCTCAGATTTCACTGACAGCTCTCAGTTGTCCTGGTCAATAATTCTTCCACCCTTTGTGCCGAAAGTGCTCAGTTCGTCACTTGAACCTGGCCCATGATCTCCAAACTTTGGAAATCCATATCTCACTCAAATTGTCTCCAAATTCAGTTCCACAAAGTGCGTTGGAACCTATAACTATCCTCTATGCAACTGTCATGCCAGATGATTTTTATCGAGCAGCCTATTTTTGTCACTTTCTGGCACCCTCATATCCATCATTCTCCTAGTTTGTGAGAATAAACATCACACAAGTCCGCACTGTCCCCTGAGCTGCTGAAAGCGGTGCACTGCCAGCGGCTTGGTCAAGAAGTCTACCAACATTATGCTTGAAGGGCAAAACTTGATTTGCACCATCTTCTTTGCAACGAGCTCATGGATGAAGTGGTAACGCACGTCAATGTGCTTGGTGCGGGCATGAAACTCTGAGTTCTTGGTCAGAGCAATGGCGCTCATGTTGTCACAATAGATGGTGGTCATTGTGTTCTGCTGCTGCCCAAGGCTTGCCAGCAGCTCATGCAGCCACACGGCTTATTTTGGTGCTTCACTCAGGGCAATGTACTCTGCTTCGTTGGAGGAGAGGGCGACACACTCTTGTTTCTTGCTCCTCGAACTGATTGCACCTCCCACGAGTACAAATACGAACCCACTGGTCAACGTCCTTGTGTCCAGGTCACCTCCGCAATCTTTATCACTATAGCCGATGAGGATGGGGCTGTTCTTGCCGTTGAAGGTGAGACAAACGCTGCTACTGCTGTTGAGGTAGCACAGCACACGCTTGACCGCCTCCCAATGCGGCATGTCCCGATTCGCGCAAAACTTTCTGAGCAATCCCACTGCTTGGCTGATGTCGAGGCGCATGTCGACTATGAAGTACATGGAGCTCCCAACTGCTGCTTGGTACGGCAATGCTTCCATGCGGCTACTCTCTTGCATGTCGCGGGGAGTCTGAGTCATGCTCATATTTGCTCCCACTTCCAGTGGTGTTGAGGCTTTGCGCGCTCCTGCCATGTTGAAGCGCTTGACAATATCCCTCATGTACGTTCTCTAGGACAACTCCAAATTCTGCTACTGTCGGTCGCGCTTGACCTGAAGGTCAAGGTAGTAGTTGAGCTCTCCCATGTCTTTCATGTCAAACCTGGCAGCAAGGGACTACTTCACATTGTCCAAAAGGGACTTGGAGTCAGAGGCGATGAGCAGATCATCAACGTAGAATAAGATGATAACCTGGCTTACCTCTTGCATGCGCCCATAGAATGCATGGTCAGCTTCACCACGCACAAAATCAAGCCCAGCCAGCTACTCATCCATCTTGTGGTACCATGCTTGCGGTGCTTGCTTCATGCCGTAGAAGGCCTTCACAAGTTTGCACACCAAATCCTCCTTCCTTTCCACCACATACCCCTGCTATTTCTCCATGTACGCTTCCTCTTCGAGGTCACCATTCAGAAATGCACACGTCACATTGATTTGGTGCACCTCCTACTCCATATCAGCAGCAAGAGTGAGGATTGCTCGGATAGATGGGAACTTTTGGACAGGTGCAAATGTCTCATTGTAATCCACATCCTCAGTCTGTGCATACCCCTTTGCAACCAGCTGTGATTTGTACCTCAGCACCTTACCATCCGCACCAAGCTTGCACCTGAAGATCCACCGGCACCCAATCACCCGGCTGCCAAGTGGAGCTTCCTCGAGGGTCCAGGTTCCATTCTTTATGAGTGTACCATACTCATCGTCTTCTGTGGCACGCCAATCTGCCGCCTCAGTGCTGCACCTGGCTTTAGTGAATGTGGCTCGGTCATCGCTGACGGTGAGAGGAGGCGTTTGAGGCCAGATGACTCTGTTGGCGGTGGAACGGTACACAGGTTAACGGTTGCGGGCGCCGAGTGCCCCAACCGTCAGAGCCAGAGCTCCAGATCAGCGCTTCTTCCCTTGCCCATGTTGACGACGCGCTCCTGCGAGTCTGCTGCGTCCGATGCCGCGGGGACCACCTTGGTCTCCACGATGTAGAGACCGCCCTCGCGCTTTGCCTCCAGCACGACCTCGTCGTCGCCGTCGATATGCACCACTGCGCCTTTCCTGCGGAAGAGCACCTCATACCCCTTATCCGTCAAGCGGCTAACACTCAGGATGTCAGCCAGGCCGGGGATGTGCTGCACATCACGGATTGTGCACAGCTCCTTCTTACCGCCCACCATGACTTCCACCTCCACGTCGCCTTGGCCGGCCGCCGGCTTGACTTTGTCGTTCGCGACCACCATTGACTTGGAGGACTTCTTGTAGGTGACGAACCCCACCTTCTCGACTTGGGTGTGCTCCTCGGCCCCGGAATCCAGGCACCGCCTGTTGGCCTTCTTGAGGAAGTGGTTCTTGTTGCCATTGAGGAGCGACCTGCCCTTGCTGTTTTTGCCACCGGTCTTCGCCTCCTCCGGGCACTCGCGGGTCCAATGGCCCTCCTTGCCGCAGTTGCGGCATGCACCTTTCTTGGCGCCCTTCTTGGTGCCACCCTTTTCGCTGCTTCCTTTGCCCCCAATTCCGCCACCACGTGTTTTGGTGACGAGGGCCGATGAGGAAGACGAGGACTCCCTGCAGCTCTGGCGCTGCGCCTTGTTACAGATGTACTCTACGACCGTGCCATAGGTAAGCTTGTCCTCTGCCCATCCTCCGAGGAAGGTTATGAGTGGGCCCCAACTGTCAGGTAGGGCCATGAGGAGGGCCATCGCCTGTAGCTGCGTGTCAATCTTCCACCCCACATCATTGCATTACGAGGCGAGCGACTCGATCTGCTGCATGGCGGAGATGACATCATCTCCCTCCTCGATTCTCACCATGAGGAGTCACTTCATCGCGAAGACTTTGTTCGCGAGCGACTTGGATTGATGGATGGAGTAGAGCTTTTACCAAGCTTTTCCTGCCAGTATGCAGCCCTGGAAGTAGCCCCACTGCGAGTCGGCCGTCCCGGATATCAGCAGCACGAGCGCCTCCGTGTTCTTCTTTACAAAGGCCTCCTTCTGCGCTTCCGTCGCCGTCGCTTGGTCGAGGACTTCCGTTCCCATCATGACCTCAAACAGCCCCTTATGCGGGAGGTGCAACTCAAAGTACTACCTCCATAGCCCAAAGCCTGGATCGCCCGCATACTTCTGGATGGACTGCGTCTCCTTCTGCGCCATTTGTGCAGCTTCTACTCCAACGTGTTCTCAGAACTTCACGGCAACGTCCAAGATGACGATCCCGTGCGCTGCGGAAGACGTGAATGATGGAGGCTATCAGACTTGTGGGCCCATAACCCTTTGTTAGGATGGAATCCGCGTGGTGCAGTCCCGAAGTTTGTCTGATCGTCTCTAGTGGTTCACGTCTACTGTTTTGGGTGAATCTGAGACTGAGCGTGAGCTGTCTGGTCGCCTCACGCTATGTGAGCAGGAATTTAGAGACAGTCAGTTTGCGAAGGGAATAACGGCATTTTGCGTTAGTTTTTGAACATAGACATGATCACAACATTTATAGGGCTAGTCATGATCTCTCCAACGTACCAAACCGCGCGCAATTTGGCCAAGCGTAGCCCAAGTTACGCTTGCCGAAGCGCAGGTCTCACCCACCACAGAAACGCCTAACGCCTCCATGGCGCGCACACGCCGTGGCGCCTTCCTTCACGTGCGAAACGCCTTTCCCAAGGCGCAGATCCCATTTCACATGGTGTATGGGTCCCCTGCACTGTACCCATGCATCCTACCCACTTTTGGTTCGAGTTTGGTGATGGGGTGTGACGAGGTTCGAAACCTGTCCGTGGACCTGCAGTCAGATTTTTTACTGTCCCTGAGTAACAAAACGTACTACTGAGTTTCGGACGCCGAGCCATGTTTCTGGCTAAGTCCCTCAGTAACAACCTGCACTACTGGATCCTATGGATGATCCACCTGATCAGGTGGATTATCCACCGGACGCCTCGGCAAGCCTTCCGGAGCAATTTCTCCAGATGGTATTTTTGTTACTCAATCCGGTCGATTATCCACCGGATTTCGAGTCGCAGCCGGCTCCCAGAGTCGCTGCACACACCCCAACTTTGGAAGGCCATATCTCCCTCGAGACTTGTCCGATTCCGGCAAAACAACTTCCACCGGATTCAGCCACTCGTCAACTTTAAGGGGAAATCATCTATTTTAGAATCCAAGTAATCGTCGAGTCGCCAGATCCACCGGAGCGGAGTTTCCACTTTCTGGCGGCTCGTCGGCGCCTCCCGGCACCGCACTTGGGCATGCGGAGGGGCAATTTTTCAACAGCTCCTAGCCTCAACGAGGGTATATCCCAGTTCCCGTCCCCATTGTACCCAAGAAGGATATGAATTCTGTGACCAACCTCAGTGGAATGACATACAGAAGGCCTCACATTGCATGCACTGCTACCTGCACATGACATGGGGTCGGAGGTCTGGTACTGGCTCGGATAGTGCGGCTAGACTCCCTCTTTGTCAGTCCACGAATGGAATTGTACCCCAAGGAGTCCAAATGTTCCTTAGTGGCATAGCGGGGAGGTGTCTCAAAGTCCTTTGGTTGTTGATCCGTGGGAAGGCCAACCTCAGGAACCAGAGCAGGTGCAAGGAGGGGAGAAGACCATAATCAAGGAAAATACATCCAAATGAGAACCCCATCGTCTGCTTCAAACTGTGCTGACGCATCTAGGTACGAGTGGAAGCTGGTTCATTGAGGTGAAGCTGGTTTATCGTTACCTTAGGGGCATACATCTCCTCCACCCATGGACCTTCAAGTGGTTCCTCCGCATCCTCAATTGGAAATCTTTTTGTCCCGCTCTTGATCAAGAGCATGTGCTTATAGGGTCGTGACGCACAAGGTGGACTGTTTATCTACTACTGGTACAACGACGTCGACTACTCCCATTGGCCATTAGGAAATTCCAAAGCGCAAAAACAACAGTGCCCTTATCTTATCCAATAAATCATTTTGTCTGTGTTGTTGTCGTTGGATGTCAGCTTGCTGCTCTTGAAGTTCAACAATTGCTTGGGAGCGCGGACTCGTCATCTCCAATGATGAGGATTTGCCTTTGTTAGCCGGTCCCTTTTCTTTGTTTACCATGGACGCCATGAGTGATAGCTGAATTCTTTATCCTTGAGGAAGCTTTGACAGTGTTTGTCCCGTCCTGGACATGGGAAAAGAAAGTGTGAGTGCTTAATGACTAGGAGCTAAGAGTCACTACCTGAAAAACTCCGATAGTATTTCCCCTTCATGGGTGGGTACAAAAACGCAATAATAAGCCTCTGGGATACCATTCTGCCCTGAAGAACCCTCCAAAAG
>SZWC01004934.1:82375-106218 GCA_023375785.1 Penium margaritaceum
AAACCCAGATTCCACCCACCTACCACCCGAACTTCGGATGGAGCTAACTTTCTGAATTCTCAACCAAATCCACTTCCTAGTGGTCGAATCAGGAAAACGGCAAACGACATCCATGGCAGGAGCATTTTTTTACAATCTCCCCCCTGCACCTTCCATGCCGGATGCCTCATGCTCACTCTTGCTCGTTTGCTCCTGCACCTTCAAGCCCTTCACACTTTGTCAGCCCAAGCCCTGCAAGGCTGTTGACATGCCAATCCTAGGGCTGCACCTTGGTCAAGCAATCCGCAAGCATGTGCTTTGTTGCAATGCCGCAGCACAACCTGTCCCTTCTCTACCATGTTGTGCGCGTAGTGGTAGCGCACATCGATGTGCTTCATCTTCCTATGCTGTGCCGGGATGTTGGTCAGTGAGATGGAGCCGGTGTTGTCCTCCTGAACCACCGCAGGCTCCTGCTGCGGCACGCCCAGCTCCCCTAGCAATCTGCAAAGCCACACCGCTTCCTTGACCACCTCCGCCAGAGCGATGTACTCCGCCTCCACTTCAGAGGTGGCGACGCGTTCCTGCTTCTTGCTGCACCACGAGACCCCTGCATCTGCAAGGAAGAACACATAGCCAAAAGTGGACCTCGTCTTGTCCACATCGCCGGCGTAGTCGGCGTTAGTGTAGCAGACCAGCCGCAAGGGGTCTGACTTCCCCTTTCCATCGTACTTCAGGCGCGTGTGCCGCATTGCCTGCAGGTACTGGAGGATGCGCTTAATCGACGTCCAGTGTAGTGGTCCAGGGTTGGCCATGTACCTGCTCACCTGAATCACCGCGTAGTCAACAAGACATTCACGACTCGATCCCCGCTACGAGACAACCGTTGAGCTACGCGCCCTCACCGTGGAGCAACGCGCCCTCCTCCCGAAGCAAGGAACTCTGCGCCAATCCTCCCACAACCAGAAGTCCTCTCCCGATACGTGGCGCCACTCTGTGACGTCACAAGCAAGGCAAGCATCTGAGCGCCTCCGGCGCCTACTCACGTATCGCCCACCGTAGTGATGGCTTAGACTAGACTAGGAACCAGCTAAGACTATATGTATCCTCTCTGTGCAAACTCTAAACTACCAGTTATTGGTCAGTCAGTTCATCCTCGCCTCATTGCCTGTTCGGGCCCGGGCTTCGGCCCTGCCCCCACTCGGCCTGTGACCATGGCCCGCTGCCATGGCACAGTGCCATCTCTCCTCATCATTGCCGCTGTTCTGATCAATGTCTTCCTGCAAGGCCCGGGCTTCGCCCTGCCTCCACGCTTACCAATCGCTGCTCTGCCCGCTCCTTCGCACTGCGGCCTCGCTCATCGCTCGGCCCACCTCTGGACGCTGCGGCTCTCCTCCTCGTTCATCGCTCATGCCCACTCAGACGTATCAAGGCGCCTTGGACCTGATGGACTGCCGGCCCGCATACCAACGCTCCGGCAAGCAGACCCTTCCAACCTTTGCGCTGGCAACCTGAGTATGTGGCATCATCATCATCATCCTCAGTCTTCGTCGGCCCGTGCCTCAGCGCTGCGGCCTTTCGGCCCGCGCCTCGGCATTGCCACCTGTCACCTCCATCGTTTCTATCATCATGTTTCTGCCTCTCTCATTGGATGTTCCTGCATTCCTCTCTTTGCAACACATCCTGAAGTAATCCTGTCATGTATCGTGCAGCGCTTGTCCCTTGGACCGCGCCCACACTCGTCAGCAGCACCTCTGCTGATGTCAGCATCATGGCATCATCCTAAGACTACATACATTTTACTGACATGGTATCAGAGCAGAGCGAAAGCTCCTGGCTCTATTTTCAGCAGCATCGTCGCCACTGACGCCTAGAACGCCACGTCGAGCCGCACAGCCAATCTAAGCCAGTCACAACGCCGTCATTCCCTCCCTCTTACATCTGCCGGTCCAAACGGGCTGTGTATGGGCGCAGCCTCAATGATCCGGCAGCCAGCATCCTTCGTCATCTCAACATCAGCAGCAGTTGAAGGAGAAGCACCATCAGCCGCATCTGCAAAAATAGCAGCAGCAGAAGTCACAGCAGCATCTGCAGCAACAAGAGCAGCATCCGCAGCAACAAGGACAGCATCTCAGCCTGATCCCTCAGCAAACCTGCCCCTTTGGAATCACGGATTCACTCCTCACATCTGCAAGCCATTCCTCAATCAGCAGCAGCCACTGCAGAATCAACAGCTTACAACTCCACAGTCGAACCCGCTGCCTAAGTATCGTGACAGCATCATCTGCTCCCTTGCCCATCATCTCCTCCCTGACAGTTCCATTCATAGGCCTCATCTGCACACTACACCCCAATCACATCACAAACCCACGCATCAGGACTCTACGGCATCGACAACTTCAATCTCCTCTTTGTGGCGCGACAGCTTGGGCTGTCCCCTTGTCCACTTCTACTCCTCCATAAGTGGCCTGGTAGCTTCTTTGGCTCATCAATCACCTGCAGTTTTCATCTTTGGCAACTCATCACAGCATCAATCTCGGCAGACACACTTCCTCACACAAACTTCACTGATACAGCACAACGGCGTACTCTGTCTTCTTTCCTACACCTTCGTATCCTCCAATATCACCAGACTCCCTCAACACCAACCACACGCTCCGCCCCCACCTCAAACTGCCTCCTTAACCTCCTCTCCAAAACACAACAATCAGTGGAGGTATCCAATCACCAGGAACCAACCACTTTGCCCCTTCTCCCCACGCGCTCCAATCACCACCTCATTACCTTCTCCCCTTCTCATTCAGCATCGAGGGAATCCCACTCTGGCCAGCCACACTCTGCAGTTCCACACAATCATCTGTTATGGTCCCACAATGCAACTCCCTATCATCCCCCATCTCAGCGCTCGCGACGCATCGGACCTCACCAATCCCTTGTCGCCTCCTCTCAACAGCCAATCTCGTGTCACCTCCTTCACAAATCCACTCTCTGGCACCAGGAATTCTTCCCATCACCTATGGGCACTTCTCCTCTTCTCTTCTCGTGGCGCGTTGGTAACAACCAGCCCCTTGCCACCTCTCAACTCTCCTCGTCATCCTCCTCCACCACCACCAGGAACACACTACTCTACAAAGACATCACTCCTTCACCAGTTCTTCCCCAATACTGTTCTTCAGATGGTGTGCCTTGTGGCATTGAGGGAGGCTATCAGACAAAACTCCAATGCCAACAAGTCACTCCAAAACAGAATCTGAAAATAGTTACAAATATGCCCCGGGTTCACATCCTGTCCCCCAGTCAACCTCAACATCACAACCTGCACCTCTCCGGGAAAACTCACCTCCGAGGAATAACAGAACCAGAAATTCTGGTGACGTGGAAATGGGAAAGCGGGAAAATCCTCGCGCTTCAGCAACAGCAGCGCCCATTTCCACGTCACCAGGATTTCTGGTTCTGTTATTCCTCGGAAGTGAGTTTTCCCGGAGAGGTGCAGGTTGTGATGTTGAGGTTGACTGGGGGGCAGGATGTGAACCCGGGGCATATTTGTAACTATTTTCAGATTCTGTTTTGGAGTGACTTGTTGGCATTGGAGTTTTGTCTGACAGTTCCAGCGTTCAGACACACCATTTTGCTGTGGTGTGTAAGGAGCAGAGGATTCAAGTTGCACACCACGGGACTCAAGGAAGCGAGACGTGGGACCAAAGAACTCATCACCCTGGTCGCTGCGAAAGACGCGGAAGGACCGGAGGCAGGCCCGCTCGGCCTGCGGGAGCCAGGATTCAAGGACATCGGTGACTTCGGGCTCTTGTGCCGCAGGGCAAAGACCCAACGGTAGCGGGAGTAGTCATCAGTGAGACACAGAACGTAACGCTCAGTGCCACCAAGGAAATCCTGGGGCAACGGGCCCATGACTTCGGCATGCACCATGTCAAGTGGGTGGGAGGTAGTGGACTCAGAGGTGGAGAAGGGTGAGCGGTGCATTTTGCCACTCGCACAGTCAAGGCAGGTGGATGTGTAGGGAGGAGAGAAAGTGGCAGGGTCAAGGCCGTGTGCAGGCTCAAGGCGAAGGAGGTGCTAGATTGCAGAAGTGTGAATGTGACAAAGGCAACGATGCAGGAGATCAGCATGATCAGGCGACAGTGAAGGAGCGACGTGAACAAAGGCAGATGCAACGGAAGGTGATGGCAACGTGAGAGGCACACGGAACAAGCGATCACAATGCAAGCCACGGAGAACGACACAGCCAGAAGAACGGAGTGAGATGGAGGCAAGGCCACGGCAAGACGAGAAGTCCATGCCCTGATCGTCAAGGGTGGTCACAGAGAGCAGACTGACCTCAAGGTCAGGGACGTACAGGACATTGGGCAAATAGACAGTGCCTCCGGGGCCAACGAACCGGACGACACCAACACCTTGAATAGGGAGAAGCTGGCCGGAGCCAGTTCGTACAAAACACACAGACTGAACAGGCCCAAGGGACACGAAGGAGGAACGACAAGAGGTCATGTGATGTGTGGCCCCAGAATCAATGATCCAGAGGCCAGGTGAGGCACGGGTGGAAGGAAGGACAAAACAGACTGCCACAGTTTCACGGACAGGGGGAGAGGTAGACTGTCCAAGACGTGCGGGTAACGTGTGAGACTGCCAGTGTTCAATCCAAGCATGACCATCAGGCAACTCCCCTTACACACCAACAGAGGCAGGATCACGGAGTGTGACATCCGACTCACAAGAGGAGACACAGGACTGGCCACTCATACTCGCATCTCCCTGAGAGCGAAGATGGAGAAGTTCAGCCAAGCGACGCTCAAGAGTGCGCTCCTCGTCTCGGCGATCAGAGGAACGCTCGGAGAGGCGGTCAATTGAGCGGTCGGAGTGGTGGCCATCGTCATGAGTCCAGTGAGGAACGGAGTAGTGGGATGATGGGGGTCCGTAGTAAGGGGGGCCGGATGGTCGTGGCACCCAACCCCAGGGGCTAGGGACAGGCGGCGTCGGTTGAAGAGGAGCTAGCGTAGTAGTCAGGGCCGAGGCAGATGAGGAGGATGAGGAAGGCGCGACTGTCACGGTGACGGCAGTAGAAGAGGCCGTAACACCGGTGCGAGCCCAATGAGCACGCATGGAGGAGGCTAGGCGTGCATCGTCATGTGGAGCAGGACACTTAGGAGCAGAGTGACCGGTGGTGCCGCAGTTCCAGCAGGTGACATCAGCGATAGAGGAGCCAGACCCTTTGCCGCCACGCCCACCCCCACGTCCTTTGCCCCCACGACCACCACCACGGCTGGAGTTAGAGCCATGGCCCCCTCTGCGGGGGGTAGCTTGCGTGGAGTGGACTGAGGCCTGAAGTGAAGAAACAGTGGAAGATGCTGCAGTGGAAGCAGAGGGTGAGGAGGTAGTGACAGCTGCAATGGCAGCACGATGCAGGCGCTTGTTCTGGAGAGCGTTCCACCAGTCAGTGTGACGTGCAGTAGTGAAGTCAAAGAGGGGACCAATCCCCGGTAGGGGATCAGCAGGGACAGGTGCAGACGCAAGGCGCTCAAGCTCTGCCTGGGAGACACGGAGATAGAGGTCAGACAGCTCAGGAATGAGGCCAGAGACAATGGACAGACATGCGGAGAGAGGGCCTGGGACGGCCTTCCCAAGATCACGCAGCAAGCGAAGGTTGCGTGCCCAGTACTCATCTGCTGTCTTGTCCGCTCGCATCTGCAACGTGCTGAACTGAACAGTGAGTGCACTTTGGGCGGCATGCCCTGTGATAGTTTTGCGGCGGTGGATGAGCGCATAGGCACCCACTGGGTCTGCGTTGGTACCTCGGATGGGGTCTGCATTGTACGTACCAATATCATCCAGAAGCTTTTCGGGGCCGGCGTTGATAAGGGCCCGCACAGCACATGCAGCCTCTGCAGGATGAGGCACAAAGGATGGCTTGGCAGGTGAATAATACTCCCACAGGAACTCACCCTGGGCCCACGCGCTGAAGCGCGTCTCCCAGGATGTGAAGGTGAGCTTGGAGGTGAATTGCGGTGGCGGTGTCTCAAAATATTTCTGCCGCGCTGGTGGGAGGGTACGAGCAGAGGCCGTTGCAGCTGAGGGAGATGGAGAGGAGGCGTTGGCAACGCCGCCAGCAAGTGATGCTGATGAGTCTGCAGACCCTGACTGGTCAGCAAGAAGCACTAGAACAAAGGCTGGGACAGAGGGGAGGCGCTCGAGAACTAACGTAGCTAGTTTTGCGGCTAACTCCTGCTGTGTATCCCGCTCACGGTCAAGCTCATCTTGCGCTTTTCGGCGCTCAGCCTGTGCTTCACTAAGGGCGGCTTGGAGGGCCTCTAGCTTTTCGTGTGGCCCAAGCATGGTGAAAGGTGAGAATACTAGAGCAGGATTGTAAACATAGATGAGAGGAGGAAGGAAGGGAGTGCGTAATGCAGGGGTGAGAGATGGGCTCACTAAGCTAGTAACGGTGCAGCAGGGCGAAGAGAGGAGCCACCACGGCTGCTGCTGAGGAGAAGAGCACTGCCACCCACCCTGCAGTTGCCACAGTCAAGCACAGGAGGCCAATAACAGAAGCTCCGGCTACCGCCGCAGACGCAGAAGCAACGAGGACCCCCGTAGCAACGTGTGGAGTCAGCTCCCATGGAGCACCTATGGGGGTGAGAACAACTGCGGGTGTGGAGGCTCGGATGGAGCCGACGGCTGTTGTAGTGGCATCGGCGGCAGATGAGGCAGCGGTGGCAACAGAGGCTGCTGCTGTTGTGACCTGAGTGGCGATGTTTGCTACGGCAACGGTAAGCAACGTAAGAGATGCTGCTGCGTGCGCGTAGGCGTCAGTGGCTCGACCCACGGCAGTCTGGGTGGGGGCTCTGCAGGCACGGGCAGTGGCAGCAAAGGTTTCTGCGGCCGCTGCTGCTGCGTCTAGAATGGCCCCCGCAAGGCCGATGTGATCTGTGTGCACTAGAAGCACAGGGATGATGCATGGCACCTCCGGTGCTGGTGACGGTTCAGCAGATGCAGCAGCGGCTTGGGACGGACCGGCGGTGGCATTGGCGGTGGATGCAGAGGTGGAAGGTGGAGTGCCGGGTGGCGGTTGCATGATGGGTGGACAAGGAGGTGACGGTGGCAGGTCGTCCGCGGTGTACACCTGTCGATTGATCTCTTCCTCTCGTGCAGCTGTTGCCCTCTCCAGATCTTCTCGCCAGTAAGAGGAGTCGAGCATGCGAAACCAGAGTGGTGCGTCAATGTCTGGAGGTGTAGGAGGGTGGTGATCTAGAGGGTCGTCCCACCTGTGGTCGACGTAGCGGGCTGCAGTACGAGGAGAGTCAAGATTCTCGTCCGGGGGCCCATCCAACGGTGGTGAATCCAGGGTGACTGCTGCAAGTCACGGACACCTGAGTGCGGTTAAGAGTGGCTGCGAGGAATGGCTGGCAGCTGAGAGAGCAGCTGAGCATGGAGGGTAGGTAAGAAGGGCAGAATGCAGAAAGAGCCCACGGGGTACACATATAAGGCGGCCACCACAGACGGCCTCGAAGGCAGCCGAGAGCAGCTGCAGATTACGGGCACAAGTGCAGTTGAGATTGACTGGACGCTGAGTGAGCAGCTGAGCGTGGAGAGCACGCGAGAGTGGCCGGGTGCAGGCGGGGCTCATCGGGGGTAGAGAGACGGCAGTAGGTGCGTCCGAGCACCATAGCCGACCTCGAACGCAGCCAAGACCACGGGCACCCGAGTGCGCTTCAGAGTGAACGCGAAGAATGGTTGGAAGCTGAGTGAGTAGCTGAGCGTGGAGAGCACGTGAGAGCAGCCGGGTGCACCCGGGGCTTGCCGGGAGCGGAGAGAAGGCAGGAGGTGTGTCTGCGCACCATAGGCGGCCTCGAAGGCAACTGAGAGTAGTTGCGGAGAGGAGTGGGGCGACTGCGGGTAACACACGAGCCGAGAGGAGTGCCAACGGCTTGGGGCAGCGAGAGTCCCCGAGCACGTGTGAGCGGGTGAGAGAATACCGCGAGGCCCCGGGAGAAGGGCGATAGCCTCCGTAGATCACGGACGGCCGAGTGGAGCAGCTGAGACGGCTGCTGCGGGCTGGAAAAAGGTGAGATTTGAGAGCAGCTGCGAGGGTGGCTGCGGTGATGCGTGGACCACAGGTGATGTGGACCACGGAAGGCTCCAAGGACCAGGATCGCCGAGCTGTGAGTTGTAAGTCTCATTGCTCTGATACCAATAGTTATTACGAAGTTTCATAGCTAGTCCTTGTGTAATGATGTGGGAGAATGTGACAAGTCACACCAAGCAAGAGACGCCATAGATGCGGTAACTTACTTGCAAGGTTGCACACTCAACCAAGACAATAGAGAAGGGGGGGAGGAGCAAGACTAGTACCGGTGAGCACTCACCCACCACGAGCATCACACTCGGGTGAGCAAGTGCCGCCATCCGGGGGTCGAGCCCGACCGCTCGGAATAAACCGAGGGCGGCTACTCACCGATGCACGGTCAAGACCGGCACGATGGCCCCCTAGGGATCAGCACCCGGGAAATATGCAGCTCCCCCACCACATGCAAGGCAAGATAAAATGATGCAGGGCACGGCAGTGAGAGTGTACGGGTCCTAGCATCTACCACATCACAGAGAGTCATAGAAAACCATAGAGAGTCATGCAATGGTCACGTTCGTGCCCGGGGGCACTCTTGGGTCCAGCAGCAGCAGCAGCTTGAGGCCTTCATGGGCTTCAACCAGAATGGGCACGGCGGATGCTTCCCCAATTAGGGATCATTGTCATTAAATCTGTACAGAATGTGTGAAGATTGTGAGAGGCAAGAGGGCATAGAGTTGTGAGTGGCCAACGAACTTCAACAACGTGCTCTCTAGAGTTTTCTCAGTGACCACTCAGAGTCTATTGTGTCATTGGCGCTCTCCTTGCTCTTTCATGATATAGTTGCATAGAAATCCTATTTCTACACAAGGCGCTTCTTTGAATTTGTCATTTGGACAACCGAGGAGCCCGTACGCCTGTCAGGTACTCTTCTATGGTTGTTTTGAAGCCTGCAACCGGGTTAGCCTATTTTCCAAGCACTTGGTTGGATTTTTGCGCCTCGGTGCGCAGATGTGGGTGAGACTTTCTCCACACACATATTTGTGTGTTTCCGTTACTTCACTTTATTCATCTATGCATATCTTTGCTGTCTCTCCACCAATGCAAGCGTCGTCTGTCACATTGTGTTCACTACAATGTGATCTCTCACACAAAACATCGTTAGTAGGATTCTCTCATACCCTCATGGTAGGAGAGCCATACAGAGACACAACCTCTTCATTCCACCATACAACACGTAACAATTGGAAACTATGCTAGAGACACAACCTCACACCACATTCCACTTTGGATCGCTTTGAGTGGAGGGCTATCTCCCTCCTGCTCTGATACCAATAGGAAGCGGCAGAATGTCGAGATGCACTCACTACTGCACTAGCTCAACTCACACAGCAGTCACAGCCATGGTGGGGCAAAAGATTGGTGAGAAACACGTCTTTTTGTGAGTAGCAAGAGCGAGAGTTACAAGAGTAAGAAGCCAGTGGTCTCTTAGCCGCGGTTGACAGGGCCACACACTCAAAGAGTACGAAGTGGGTCCCAGTCGCCACCCCGGGGACAAACCAAACCGGTCGGCCAAAAGGCCACCGTAGTTTCTCACACCTCAGAGCGACTGAGTGTGTGGCCCCGCAGGATCAGCAACCCTGGCAATAACGAGACATCAAGCATTCCATGCAAGGTACAAGAAACCACAAACCACATCGACCACGAGCGTATGTGGTGCATGCATCTCTCAGTGTATCTCTCATGTTTTAGCCATGATATGACTTATCACCCAATGTTTGGAGCAGTAAGATATGAGCTCCAACAGAGCTGAGCATCGTCGAGCCCATCGATCTTGCACCCCGCAGAGACGCCAGCGATGCACGGCTCCATAGCTTCAGTCATGCTCAGTCACCTGCAGAAATGGTGTGTGTGTGAAGGGAAGGAGTCAAGAGGTCACTTGCGTGTTTGGCAGACAAACTAACACTCCCCCATGACCAAGAGACGAACAGCCCACACACCACACGAAGGGGCACGGTACGAGAGACAGACAAAGGATGTCAACTCAGTCGGGGACATCGCGTGCACGCAACAAGCCAATTGCATGCACAACTGCCTTGAATTTCCAACTGCTCAGAGCTTTGGTGAGAAAGTCTGCATGCTGTTGACGTGTGTCGACCCAGACGACCTAGACCTCTCCTACGCCAATGCGCTCACGCACAAAGTGATGCTCAATGTTGATGTGTTTTGTGCATGAATGATGCATGCCATCATGCTTAGCAATTGCTTTGGTGCTCTGATTGTCGTAGCGCAAAGTGATGCAGCAGATGGGCATGCGCAACTGCTGAAGCAAGCAAGAAACCCAGACACTCTCACACGTGCCTGTGCCAAGGGCAACGTACTTAGCCTCTCTGGAGCCACGCACAACACAACCCTGCTTACCACTTTTCCACGACATAGCGGTTCTGTTGGTGTGTGTGGCTTCCACCTGTCACGAGCGACGGCAAGGAGAGCAGCGGTACAGGAGAGCGCGACGACATGGTCCCGGATGCGGACCCCGGAGACACCGACACGTCGGAAGGTGGTGGACCACCTTCTCGGAGCTGACCGACGACTGCCCGAGCGTCGTGGCTGCTGTCTCGGACCTCCTGCAGGTTTTCTGCAGCTTATCCTTGATGCGGACGCAGCTGGCACCGGAGCACCGACGACGAGTGGTGGCTCCATCCACCAGCAGCTGCCACAGAGCTGCCACAACGCCCTGGGTGCTTGCCGGATTGCTTTGCGGTTTTTCTGCAAACGCTAGAGTTTTCTCGGTGGACTGGCTCTTGAGCCCGATTTGCATGTTTTGCATTTGTTTTCCACCGATCGGTGCCGGAATTATGCATGTGACCAGTCGTAGCATCCGCCTTGAGATTCTGCATCTCTTGGTTCAGACGGCGTAGCATTCTGATTTGTCTGCGCAGAGTTACGGTCAAAACAGTGTTTTTGGGCCGGTTTTAGGACAGACCTTGCACTGCCGCGTGCGACACCTGTTGTGTGCCGCGGCAGGTATTTATGCTGTGGACTTGTCATTTGTTATCTCTCTCTGCAAGTATATTCATATTGAGCTTCCTGACACTCTGCACGTGTCCCTACCCAGACCCTTGCAGTTTCGTGCATGACTTGTGACTGTCGTCACACACTGACTGAGCGCTAACTTAAGTGGCAAGCGGTTAGGAAGGTTCGAGGAAGTTCCTCATGGTATCAGAGCAAACAAGCCACATCTCGTTGTGTTGTGCAGTAGAGATGCAGCAGCAGCAGCAGTGAGTGGCAGCAGTGGCAGCCACCCATAGTAGTAATAGCAGATCCTGGAGGAACCCACCACGACTACGTTGCAGCGGAGCGGTGAAGGTAGCGGAGACAACGATGGCAGCTGCAAGCAACAACGGCCGTAGCAGTAATTAGCGGCGGGAAGCACCAGTAGCGATAGCGACTACTGGCAGTAGCCTGTGCAGGTGGCAGCAGCACCGGGTGGCAGCAACAGTCGTGTATGGCTATTGGTGTGTGCACAACAAAAAAGAAAAATAAAAAAAAGGAAGAAGCAGCTCGCAGCAGCAGGTTGTGGCAACGGCTGCGAGCATTGACAGCGCGCAGAGGCGGTAGCAGCTTGCAGTAGCGGCGGCATCAGCAGCCACAAGCTACTACAGCAGCGCAGTAGCTGCCACACCATCACAGCAGCAACAGCAAGCAGCAGCCGCAGCAGCAGCAGCTTGCAGCAACCGCAGAAGCAGCCGCAGCAGCAGGCGCGACAGCAAGCACCTTTAGCAGCAGCGGCGGCGGGAAGCAGCCGTAGCAGCATTAGCGGCGGCGAGCAGCTGCTGCAGCATCTGTAGCAGCAGCAGCTGCAGGCAGCAGCCGCAGCAGCAGCAGGCGGCAGCCGCACCAGCAGCCGCAGCAACAGCAGCAGCAGGCAGCGGCTGCAGCAGCAGCAGCAGCAGTTGCTGCAGCAACCGCAGCAGCAGTTGCTGCAGCAACTGTTGCCATCGGGCCTGAGAGGAACCCGACGCAAGGGTCCCGTCCGGGGGGGGGGATACCCTCGGTCAGGCCTGTCGTGTCGACGGGGGGGCGCGAAAGAGCGCCGGCCGAGCGCCGGCGCAAGAGCCGGCGCGTGCCGGCCAAACGCTGGCCTCCCGCCGGCCAAGAGGGCCACGGGAGGCCGACGGGCGGCCTCCGGCCGGCTGCGCGCGAGGGGGGGGAGCGAGCCTCCCCCTCCACTGCGCTCGCCGCGAGGGTCAAGCCAGAAAACCGAAAAAAAAAAGAAAAAGAAAGAGGGAGGACAGGGGGGGTCCTCGAGTGGGCTATTGGAGAAATACCCCGAGAAGGGGTATCCCACCTAGAGCATTCAGTGAACCAAAAAAAAGTTTTCTGCTACTGTCTTTCCTTTCAATAAGTGAGTTCTTGTTTTTGTTTTTGTTAATCACTTTTACCTTTTAGTGTGGCTTGAGGCCACCACCGTCGGCTGACGACGGAAACCGCTGTAGATGTAGCCGCGAGAGTCGCGGCAGTAGCAGTAGCAGCGAAGGTGGCTTCAGGCCACAGTCGTTGGCTGACGACGG
This sequence comes from Penium margaritaceum, assembly GCA_023375785.1. Lineage (NCBI taxonomy): Eukaryota > Viridiplantae > Streptophyta > Zygnematophyceae > Desmidiales > Peniaceae > Penium > Penium margaritaceum. The sequence goes on from SZWC01004934.1 coordinate 95,000, forward strand.
CACCCGGTGCAGCATCGGCGGCACCGAACACGACTTGAGGTCGCACATTGCGATAGTTGCGTCATCGCCACCATGTGGCGATAGTGCAAAATTACTGCTGAGGTGGTGGTCGTGATTGACGACATTGCAGCCTGTCTGATAGACGTTGCTCCATTCACATCCCTCTACGTGGTCCTTTGTGCCACCGGGATCGAGTGTACAGGACTATCACCCACGCTAAGCTCTCAACATGAGCTAGCAGTGTTCCCATGGGCATCGCCAGCGCCGTGGTCTGCGCCTGAGCCTCAGCCGTGGCAGCCGCCACAGGCACAGTGGTCGATGCAGCCGTGGCACGTGCCCCAGTTGCCTTCAGGGTTTTCGTGTTACTACTGTCGAGATAGGCAACATGGCTGGCGCCAGTGCCGACAGCGCCCTCCCGGGTGGCATCCCTCTTGGGTACGACCCTCTCCACCTCCTCCTTCAGTGGATACGTCACCGGGTGATGCCACAGCGGTTTTGCGAGGAGATGTGGCCACCCTAAACATGGAGGTCGGGAACCTCAAGTGCATGGTCCAGCAGCTCCTTGACCATGTGACTGCCGAGCGAGCTACCACCCCACTGTTCATGTCACCTCCCACTTCATCTCCATCCTCCTCCCCATCCAGCATCCCTTCCTCTGACGATGCTAGTATGCCAGATCTCTCATCTACATCCGTCGCCCTCTGCTCCTTTTTGGAGGGAGTCGGCATCATACCGACGGACGGACCCTCAGCCCCTAGCCGTACCACTCGTGCTCGTACTCGTCGTGCGCGGCGACGAGCTGTTCGTCTTGCATGTCGTGCACAGACAGCACCACCAGATGCGACTGTGCGAGGAGTCACACATGACGAGACCCCCTCGTCCCCTGTCCTCGGCTTGGTCTGCCGAGTCCTCACAGCTCCTGCCGAGGTGTCAGTCATGGGGGGGATGGTTTGTCCGCTGACGACCACGGCGGAGCTCAGCATTGGTGAGGCGACTGCTGTGAAGCGCAAGATGGTTGAGGCGGATGATGCTACACAACAGGCTCAGTTAGCAGAGTGTTCGGGAGGGGGCGACGTCCGTCGTGACGGAAACTCTTTGTCAGAGGAGGATTGGTCCGATGCTGAGTCAGAGTCGAGGATGGAGATGGTGATCGTTGATGCCTTGGCGGATGACGTGACGACGGCCGATGTCGGAGCTGCGCCCGACGATGTGCACGCTCCCGCATTAGCTGGTGTGGAGACAGTTGCCATGGTGCCAGGAGCAGCAGCAGGAGGAGCAGGTGATATAGATGCTGATGCTCGGCCCACAGCAGACGCCCTGGTGGTTCTGGCAGACAGTGCTGGGCAGCAGGAGGAGGTGATGGGCTGCCAGGATGAGGCAGACTTCCTCTATGAGGACCAGTCGTCCGTTGTGGAGTGGTCAGACGCAGGTTCGGAGGCAGACATAGAGGCCAAGTGTGCTGCCGTATTTGCAGTAGCCGCAGCACGAGCACGAGATGGCCCCTCGGTAACAGCAATCATCTACGTGTACAACATGGAGGATGCAGAGCGAGTTGCGGACCTTCGTCCCCTCGCTGCCCTGACCGATGTCGCTGACACCATGGCGGTTCCAGCCGATGACACAGCTACAGTGGTGGTTACAGTTCTTGTACCCGAGCGCCTACGCTCCGCGGTCGACGAGCAGGAGGCAGTTGCTGGCTCGAGCGGAGGCGCACGTGCATAGTCCCATGGTTGAGCTTAGGGAGGCCAGCAGCCACTGTTATATCGTGGATGTTCCAGTACGACGGACTATCAAGGAGTGTGTGAAGGATGTACACAAGCGTCTCGAGGCAGCTGAGTGATCTCTACTGGATGCACGTCTGGCACAGCCTGACTTCCAGCAGTTGGTGGATGATGGGCTGTGCACCACGGATCACGAGGAGCACCACGGCACTGAGCGCACCTTCGATGACCACGATGTTGCCACGGATGCAGCTATACGTACACATGCCGTCGTCCGGCCAGCAGCTGAAGAGCGCCCGGCTGGTGGAGAACCGACCGACTGGGGCAAAAATCTGGTCGTAATCGACCCCAGGGACCTAAGCAAACCCCTTTGATGTGAGGCAGGCCTTGTACTTGTCCAAGGATCTGTCAGGCTTCCACTTATGCCGAAAGACCCACTTGGCACCGATGGCCTTCCGACCTGGAGGGAGGTCGACGAGGTCATACACGTGGTGCTGCCGGATGGCAAAGATCTCCTCGGCGCAGGTGTGTCACGAGCAGCAGGCGCCTTCGCAGCAGTCGTTCCTACAGCCCCAGACGACTTATGTGGCGACTCATTGTCTTGTTCTCCCGCTCTACCAGCACCTTGTGGCCCGACGACACTACAATCGACGACTGACGTAGAGGACGTCGACTTGTGCGACGAGCAGGTGCAGCTCCACTCCTTCCTACGGGGTGAGACCGCGAGGCTACGGGAGGCTCTGGCTCGTGCCGACGTGTACATTATCGAGGTCCAATGTCAGGTTCATTTTGCGATTGACCGTCTACATGCTGCAGATGCAGCCAGCCGGTCGGCTGCCGCTTAAGAGCTTATCGAGCTCCACACGCGCCTCAACGCTACGGAGGCCGCGAGGCGATATGTAGCTCAGCAGTTGGAGGCCATATAGCAGGCGATTGTTTTGGAGGAGGCCCCTTAGCGCTGCACCAGTCACATCAGCAGATGACGACAGTAGTGACGACTACGACACTGATGACGATGACAGCGAGGACGTCGCTCCGGGGTGAGGCTCTGTGTGAGCACATCCTACCAGCATCGTCGTCACCCTTGCTATTGCTATGCAGGGGTATGTGGCCATGGGAGAGCCGTGCTCCCTCCTCACGGAATGTGTTGGGAGCAGCCATCAGCTTTGCTCATACTGTCAGCCTCTGTAGCCCAGGGGGAGTGTTGGTGTGTGGACTTTGGCCTGACACCCTTTTGAGGACAGCGAGGTTACTTGGGGTGCGACACGACGCTATGGTCCAGGTTATGCTGGTCGAGACCCGCGCACCTGGTGAGTTTCACCGGTGTGATGTGGAGACCCATTGCCTCCATGTGTTATGTATGATCCATGCAAGGTTATGCTGGTCGAGACCCGCGCACCTGGTGAGTTTCACCGGTGTGATGTGGAGACCCATTGCCTCCATGTGTTATGTATGATCCATGCAAGGTTATGCTGGTCGAGACCCGCGCACCTGTTGAGTTCTACCGGTGTGAAGTGGACACTCATTGCCTACATGTGTTATGTATGATCCATGCATGATGTGGTCGAGACCCGGACACCTGGAGACATTTTCCGGGGTCACGAGGAGACCTTGTTTCTCGGTCTCTCTTGCATGATGTTTGACACGTAGGTGTGTGATTCACTTTGTGCATGGTCGAGACCCGGGCATTTGGTGGGATGCACCATTGTCACAAGGAGACCCTGTGCTGTGGTATGTTTGATCAGTGCTCGCTATGATTGGTTTCCTGAGCCATCATCTCTTGCCTTTGTTCAGACATCGTTATGTTGACAGTTGTGTCAGCCAGGGGGAGTGTTGGTGTGTGTGGCTTCCACCTGTCACGAGCGACGGCAAGGAGAGCAGCGGTACAGGACAGCGCGATGACATGGTCCCGGATGCGGACCCCGGAGACACCGATGCATCGGCAGGTGGTGGACCACCTTGTCGGAGCTGACCAACGACTGTCCCAGCGTCGTGGATGCTGTCCCGGACCTCCTACAGGTTTTCTGTAGCCTATCCTTGATGCGGACGCAGCTGGCACCGGAGCACCGACGACGAGTGGTGGCTCCATCCACCAACAGCTGCAAGAGAGCTGCCACGACGCCCTGGGTGCTTGCCGGGGTGCTTTGTGGTTTTTCTGCAGACGGTAGAGTTTTTGCAGTGGACTGGCTCTTGAGCCCGATTTGCATGTTTTGCATTTTCTTTCCACTGATCGGTTCCGGAATTATGCATGTAACCAGTGGTAGCGTCCGGCTTGAGATTCTGCATCTCTAGGTTCAGACGGCGTAGCGTTCTGATTTGTCTGCGCAGAGTTACGGCCAAAACAGTGTTTTTGGGCCGGTTTTAGGACAGACCTTGTATTGCCGTGTGCGACACCTGTCGTGCGCCACGGCAGGTATTTATGCTGTGGACTTGTCATTTATCATCTCTCTCTGCAATTATATTCATATTGAGCTTCCTGACACTCTACACGTGTCCCTACCCGGACCCTTGCAGTTTCGTGCATGACTTGTGACTATCGTCACGCACTGACTGAGCGCTGACGCTTAGTTAAGTGGCAAGCGGTTAGGAAGGTTCGAGGAAGTTCCTCATGGTATCAGAGCAAACGAGCCATAGCTCGTTGTGCTGTGCAGCAGAGACACAGTCGTTGGTCATCTCTGAGAAGGTGGTCCACCACCTACCGACGCGTCAGTGTCTCCGGGGTCCGCATCCGGGACCATGTCGTTGCGCTCTCCTGTACCGCTGCTCTCCTTGCTGTCGCTCGTGATAGGTGGAAGCCACACACACCAACATGGTGGAGATGCGGGGTGCTTTGCGGTTTTTCTGCAGAAGCTAAACTTTTCTCGGTGGACTAGCCCTTGAGCCCGATTTACATGATTTACATTTTCTGTCCACCGATTGGTGCCGGACTCATGCGTGTAACCAGTCGTAGCGTCCGGCTTCTCGACGTTTAGATGGCGTAGCGTTCTGATTTTTCTGTGCAGAATTACAGCCAAAACAATGTTTTGGGCCGGTTTTAGGACAGACCTTGCACTGCCGCGTGCGACACCTGTCGTGCGCTGCGGCAGGTATTTATGCTGTGGACTTGTCATTTGTTATCTCTCTCTGCAATTATATTCATATTGAGCTTCTTGACAATCTGCACGTGTCCCTACCCAGACCCTTGCAGTTTCGTGCATGACTTGTGACTGTCGTCACACACTGACTGAGCGCTAACACTTAGTTAAGTGGCAAGTGGTTAGGAAGGTTCCAGGAAGTTCCTCAGGTTCCACGCACGAGAAAGATGTAACCGGTGCGACTACTAGCATCTTCATCGTGGGCCCAGTGACTGTCAGTATAGCCATCAATCACCACAGTCCCACATGCGCGGTAGATAGTGCATAGCGAACGACATGCAGTGCAGCCTCAAGGTGCTTTTGTTGAGGTTGCTGGGAAAACTGGGCAAGGAAGTTGACCGCGAAGGCCACGTCCGCCCTAGTGGTGGTGGCAAGGTACATGAGAGACCCAATCACACTGAGGTATTTGGTGACCTCGACAGTCTCACCCAGCTGGGCTATGTCGAGTGACTTCAGGAGACGCTGCCCTGTTGGTGTCATGGGTGTTGATGTAGTAGGGGTATCAGCGAGCATGAAGGAGAAACGCTCCCCCAGCCTAAGAATGTAGGGAGCCAGATGGACGTGCAATGTCCGGCGCTTATGGTCCCTCTCAAGCTCCATGCCCAAAAACACCCGAGTGGGACCCAGCTCCTTCATTTTGTAAGTGGACTACAGAAGGTCTTTCACAGACTGAACTGCAATGGGACTGGGTGACGCAATACGGTCATCCACGTAGACCAAGATTGCAACCAAGGGCTGTGATGGTGCACTCAAAAAGAGCGCAGGATCAACTGTGCTCCGACAGTAGCCACCCTTCTGAAGGGTGGCTGAGATCTCCAGGTTCCATCAGCGAGGGGACTGCCTGAGCCCATAGAGGGCTTTACGCAGCCGCCAGACCTTGTTCATGCCATCCGTGAAACCTGGAGGTTGCACTATGTAGATCTCCTCGTCAAGGCGTCCATGCAAGAATGCATTGTTCATGTCCATCTGTTCCAACTCCCAGTCGTGCTGGGCGACCAAGCTCAAGAGAGCTCTAGCTGTGGTGTAGTGTCCTAGAGGTGCAAATGTCTCGTCAAATTCGACACCAGGGATCTAGGAGAATCCCTTGGCGGTGAGGTGTGCCTTGTATCTGTCGACAGTACCGTCAGGCTTCAACTTGCGTCGAAGCACCCAGCGAGCTGAGACGGCCTTCCGACCAGGGGGGAGGTCAACAAGCTCGAAGACCTCATGCTCATTCAGGGCTATGAGCTCCTCTTGCATGGCTTTTTCCCAGAGATCTGCATCAACTGCCTCCCTTTTGTGGCGCACTATAGTTGGCTCAGCACGAAGTGAGGGAAGACCACTGGCCGCAAAACATGCGGCAACATAGCCGGCGACTGAAGCATCCAAAGCACTGTGAAAATCATGACCGACCAGTGCATAGCCCGCTGCAGAGTTGGGATGAACCACTCCCACCACGAGGCCCAGTGCGTCAAGGCCAGTTGGTTTGGCGGTGGAACCAGTTGCAGTGGGAGGGGCACTAGAGTGAGTGCAATGCTGTGGGAGCTGAGCGGACCGTGTGGCTGAGTGCTGTGGAAGTGGACGCAACCGCCCCCCACGAGTGTAAGGCTCAGATACGACTAGGGGCACATCTGTGACCGGTGGTGTGACAGTCTCACCAGAGATGACAGGTGACGGGAGAACGGTGGGCTATGAAGGCGACTCAGCCATAGTGTCAAGAGGTGACTGTGCTACGGCATCAGCAGACAATGGTGAATCGCTGAGAGGCACCAACACGGACTGAGAGGATGAATATGGGGAAGACGTTGTGGAAGGGTCGGATGAGGATGCAGGCGGGGTGCTGAGCGGGGTGTCGGAGAATGACATCAGATGGGTCTGAAAAGGAAGGGGCTGGGGCAACGGGAGGAGCGTCGGCGAGAACGGAGGCTGGAAGAGAGCCACCCCCCAAGCCGACAGAGCGAGGACAAGGAAGAGGGTGGAGCGACATGGGAAAAGTCGCGAGGAAAGACGTCCTCAAAGAAGAGGGCGTCACGAGACTCAACAACGCGGGCACGAGGAAGCGCCAGGCTTTGGACATGGCGGAGACCCCGAGAAAGGTGCACAAGCGAGCATGAGGACTAAGTTTTCCATCAGGAAGGTCCTTGGGGAGCCAAATGGCAGCGACACAGCCCCAGACGCGAGCGAGGCGGAGGTCTGCACGACGACCAAACCAGCGTTCGAATGGGGTGACATGGCATGGGAGGGGACCGTACAGGACACGGTTCCAGACCCACGTCATGTACGACATGGCTTCAAAAGAGAACATGGGTGGAAGGTCAGAGGCACTGAGGAGAGTGCGAACACCATCAGAAAGTGTCCGGTTCCATCGCTCAGACACACCATGTTGTTGGGGTGTGTAGGGAGCAGTGGTTTCAACAGTAACACCACGAGAGGATAGAAAACAAGAGGTGGGACGAATGAATTCACCCCCACGGTCACAGCGAAAGACACGAAGACGACGACCACACGCGACTTCAGCCCGAGGGATCCAGGATTCAAGGGTGGAGTAAATGTCGCTCTTTTGTTTGAAGGCAAAAACCCATCGCATGCGAGAAAAGTCATCTGTGAGAGAAAGTACGTAGTGCCTGACACCTCCAAGAGAGTCATGAGAGAGTGGACCCATGACATCAGCATGCAACAAGTCAAGGGGGTGAGAAGTGCGTGACTCTGAAGTGCTGAATGGTGAACGATGAATTTTTCCCTGAGCACTGTCAAGACAGTCAGGGGGACATGGAGCTGGGAACGTGGCAGCATGAAGGCCATCGGCGGGGAGAACACGCTGAGGCTGTCGATGGCTGAGGTATGGATAAGGCACAGGCGACGAAAGAGCAGTTGTGCATGAGCGCGTGAGAGAGAGCGCGCGACATGTACATGGGCAGTGGTGGCAGGAGACGATGCAAATGTGGGAACACGGAACAGACGGTCACAGCGTGTCCCTTGCAAGAGAATGTGACCAGACGTGCGGTGAGAGACAGAGGCAATACCGCGACTGGACGAGAAGTCCATGCCCTGGTCGTCGAGTGTGGTGACAGAGAGCAGACTCAGCTCGAGCGATGGAACGTACAGGACCTCTGGCAAGAACAGTTCTACTCCTAGACCAACAAAGCGTACAACACCAACCCCTTGGACTGGGAGAAATTGGCTGGAGCCAGTGCGGACAAAGCGAACAGAGCCAACAGGACCAAGGGAGAAAAAGGACATGCGCGACAAGGTCATGTGGTGGGTGGCGCCTGAATCAAGGATCCAGAATCCACCCGACGCAGGAATAGTAGAAGGGTCACGACTCACTGCAGGGAGGGCTACGTGCCGAGAGAAGCGTTGACCACAGACAGCAAGGCAACGCGGGAAACGCACTGACTGCCAGTTTTCAATCCGCGAGACATCGGGGGGTGGACAACCGAGAACATGACCGGACAAACAACCACGTAACGCCCCATCAGCAACACACGCAAGAGGCTCCGACCCACAGCCTTCACTCTCACCTCCCTGATCACGAAGGTGTCGCTGATGAAAGACATGAGACAGCGCTGCGTCCAACTGTCGTTCGTCGTCAGGAGGATCCGGCGTGATGACCACCCCAGAGGATGGGTGATAAGATGGAGACGCCCAGCTGGGTGGAGAGAAGGTGCCGGATGGCGGGCCATAGAAGATGGGCCCACGACATCCCGGGGGCCAACCCCAGGGGTACGGGAGGAGGGGTGGAGAAGTAGTGGTGGTCTACACGGAAGCGTCAGTGGCGACGGGTGCCCCTTTGACAGAGGGTGCAGAGGAAGAGGCGGATAAGGCCGTGTGAGAGGTGCCTCCGGAACCACAAAAGGAGCGGGCCGAGTGTGCACGCCTGGTAGAGGCGAGGCGATCGTTTTCTGGTGGTGACGGATACTTGGGTGCAGAATAGCCGACAGAGCCGCAGTTCCAGCATGTGACAATGATGGAGGTGGAAGGTGAAGAGGAGGTGTTTTTAATGCCTTTGCCCTTGGCACGGCGGCCTTGGCCGCCAGAGCCCGAGCCGCCGTTGCCCTTGCCCCGACCACGTCCACGGCCCCCGCCCCTCCCACTTTGGTTGAGAAGAGTTGTGGCCGAGGTGGAGGGAGAAGAGGAGGAGGTAGAGGAGGATGATGTGGAGGATAATGCAGTTGTGGCCGCTACAACTGCAGCACAGTTAATTTGTTTGTTTTGAAGGGCACTCCACCAGTCAGTGAGGCGGTGGGAGGTGAACTCCCAAAGGGTCCCAATGCCTGGTGGAGACTTAACAGGCACTGGCTCAGCCGCAAGCCTCTCAAGCTCAGAGGCCTTCACCTCCCTAAAGATGTCAGAGAGTTCAGTAATGAGGCCATTGACAATGGAGAGAACAACAGGTAGTTGGCCAGGGGCCGCTTTGCCAAGATCCTTCAGGAGACGAAGGTTGTGGGCCCAGTAGGCATCCGCGGTCTCGTCTGCACGCATGGAGAGTGTGTTGAACTGTACAGTGAGGACACTTTGTGCAGCATGCCCAGTGACAGTTGTGCGGTGCTTGATAAGAGCATAGGCGCCAACGGGATTGGCAGGGGTGCGGCGAGCAATGTCAGCGTTATAGGACCCTATCTCATCAGTGAGATCATCGGGTGAAGCACGAATGAGAGCACGCACAGCCCATGTAGACTCAGAGTTAGTGGGTACGAAGGGAGGATTGGTAGCGGGGTTAGGTACATGGTAGTACTCCCAGAGTTGCTCACCTTGTGCCCAGGCGCTGAAGCGAACTTCCCATGAAGCAAAAGAGAGGTTAGGAGTGAAGTGCGGTTGCACTGAGTCAAAGTCAGGTTTGCGTTGGGCCGATTGTGCAATAGCTTTGGCTGCGGTGGCTCTAGCTGCTGCCACAGCACCAAGTGACGTGGATGATAGAGAGCAAGAGGTGTTGGGAGTGGAAGCAGAGGAGGTAGAGAATGCAGCAGCAATATCAACAACAGCTAACGTTGTAGGTGTAGTGCGTAGTACAGGTTGCAAGCGGTTAAGCACGAGATCAGCAATGTGATCGGCGAACGTTTCCTGATCTCCTTGTTCTATGCACAACGTTTCTTCTGTAGCACACTGTGCAGTAAGGGCTGCTTGAAGAACAACACGCTCTTTGTGTAGTTCTTCCTGTAGTGCTGCATACTGGTCATCGTCGACCGGCATGATGAGTGAGAATCACTTTAAGAAAATTTTGGCAGCGTTTCCCTTGCCCCAGTGGGCGTGGGAAATAAGGAAGAGTGAAGCCTGGATGAGTAAAGCTGTACGACAGTGTAAATGAAAGAGCACGGCCACAAAGAGAGAAGAATGAAGGGAGCAAGAGCGGAGCCAAAGCAGCAGGGGGCTGGAAGCTCACCAGTGCTAAAGTTGTAGGGAAAACAGTGGTGGAAATGCAGATGCCACAGAAGCAGCAAGAACTGCCACTGAGGATGAGGTGGTGATGATGAGACATGCAACTCCAGAAAGTGCAGCTCTTGTGAGGGTGGAGAAGGCAGCTGCTGCTGTGATCGCAACACGGATTTGAGGAGCAAACCATGAGGATGCTTAAGCAGAAGACACGTGGGAAGTGGAGACCTGAATGGAGGTGACGACGCTGGAGAGAGCAGTGGCTACTGAGGCTACTACTGCTGCGACTGCACTAGCTACTGCTGCTATTGTTAACTACTGAGCTAACCACCTCTGGCAGAGAAGCCGCGAAACCGAAAAGCTCACAAAGGTTTTTAGGCCTTCTTCCTTTGTTGACATGTGTCATGCACCCCAAACTTAATCAGGCATACACTTCACCTTCAAGAGTACTAACGCCTTAGCATTACATCTCAAGAAGAGCTCAAGTCGTCAATACGCAAGAGAGCATCAAGCAAGGGTTGATTGATCAGCATGCAAGACAAGTCCTTTTATAGCTGTCTGTCCAGTCCTAGAACTCAAAAGCACATTCCTGGGAAGTGGCCTGAACCAGCCACGTCACCAATAGACTTGCACTGTGGGCTTGACACATAAGCATCCTAGTGTCAAGGTGACAGACCAACCATGTAGCGTCCAAGAAGCTACGGACTTTCTTTCTTGGAAGCTTCCACAGCAAACAAGATATGCATGGGGCCAGGATCGACCTCATGACCTCTCACTTGGCCAAATCAACAAAATGGCCAAGGTAACCACTCACCCACATGGTGTACTCACAGGTCATATCTCACAAGAGACAGAGCNCCGACACCTTGCCTGCCCGCCTGGTGGAGATCCTTGTCCTGTGGCTTTGTAAGCATGTCAGCCCGGTTCAGCTTGGTGCCGACATACTCGAGCTCCACTGTCTGCTTGTAGACCAAGTCTCAAGCGTAGTGGTAGCGGATCTCGATGTGCTTTGTGC
>SZWC01004934.1:131631-149658 GCA_023375785.1 Penium margaritaceum
TTGTACGACGGATCAGGAATGCTCTGCCCCTTGTGGAGGTATGACCCCTGGATTTGTTGTAGGGTGACTCAACTATGCTCTGTCTCATGTGAGATATGACCTGTGAGTACACCATGTAGGTGAGTGGTTAACTTGGCCATTTTGTTGATTTGGCCAAGTGAGAGGTCATGAGCTCGATCCTGGCTCCATGCACATCTTGGTTGTTTTAGAAGCTTCCAAGAAAGAAAGTCCATTGCTTCTGGGAAGCAACACGGCTGATCAGTCACCTTGGCACAAGGATGCTTATGTGTCAAGCCCACAGCGCAAGTCTCTTGGTGATGTGGCAGGGTCAAGCCACTTCTTAGGAATGTGCTTTTGAGTTCTAGGACTGGACAGACAGCTATAAAAGGACTTGTCTTGCATGCTGATCAATCAACCCTTGCTTGATGCTCTCTTGCGTATTGACGACTTGAGCTCTTCTTGAGATGTAATGCTAAGGCGTTAGTACTCTTGAAGGTGAAGTGTATGCCTGATTAAGTTTGGGGTGCACGACACATACCTGCAAAGGAAGAAGGTGTAAAAACCTTTGTGAGCTTTTTTGGTTTCGCGGCTTCTCTGCCGGAGGTGGTTAGCTCAGTAGCTAACAACTTGAGGCTCTGATACCATGTCAGAAGAATGCAGGCACAGGAATGGCAGTAGCAGAAGCAGGCAGAAGCATTGGAACATGCACAAGTACGTCAACAAAGTGACGGAAGCGAGAGCGGTCCTGAGGAGTTAGTCATAGAGCTTGGAAAGGTTGAGGTGTTGGGGAGTCAAGGTAGAGGAGCTGCTGAGAGAAAGCGAGAGCGAGATGAGTGATGGCTGGTTGAGAGAGAACTGAGCGAAGGAGTGAGAGTAACGGAGCGAAAAGCTCAGAGCCGTGAGGGGCTGGTGAAGGTGAGGTGTGCGAAGTGTGAGCAGAGCGAAGACACGGCGGCGAAACTGCGGAACCAAAGGGGAACATGATGGACAGAACTGTTCTGGTTAATTGAGGAGGGAATGAACATCCTCCATATGTATGACAGAACAAGATAAAGGAAGAAACATGAGCAATGGCTTCTTCTGCGCTAGCCGGACGCGCTTGCGGTGATTCCACTTATTAGGAGATGTCTCAGTAGGAAGGCCGTTGGCCGGTCATGGACCATTAACGACTAGTGAGTGATGACCGAGGTGGTTCTGGCCGTAGCTCAACCATTATTGAGAGCTCGGAATATCCGAGGGGTGGTGAAGTGGACCTTGTCGGAGTCAAGTCTTCTGACACGTCGGCGCATGCAGCCTCGTAGTGAGCGGCCTCGGGAGACGCCTGTGCCTCACGTAGGGTGGCTGGGTCCTCTGGTTGCTACGTGGGGTGGACAGTGAGGGCGTGCGTGTCCCGCGCCCCTGGTGGCATCCGCGTGAGTGTGACCGCAACGGCATACCAGTGCTCCTGATGAAGCAAGGCATAGCCCAGAGCTGACCATGGATGTAGATTGGCGATGACTGACAGTGTGGCCATGCCGAGTGCCTTGGTGTCGGGGTCCCCACTTACGACCATGGGAGTGGATCTGAGATGAGGTGAGGAACCTCGTGGGATGACAGGGGGTCGTGGAGTGAGAGGACATGAGGAGGCGGCATGAGTGCTCACTGTCGGCCTGGGTCTGAGGCTCTCGCCCGGACCATGTGTGTAGCGTGCCGATACGGACAGGGCAGCCGGCCTTGAGGGGCTGGCGGACACAGACCAGGCAGCTGGCCCTGAGGGGCTGGCAGATACGGATTAGGCGGCCGGCCCTGAGGGACTGTCGGACGCAAACGAGGCAGCCAACCTTGAGGGACTGGCAGACATGGACGGGACAGCCGGCCCTGATGGGCTGTCAGACACAGATGGGGCAGCCAACCTTGAGGGACCGTCAGACACAGATGGGGCAACTGGCCCTGAGGGGCTGGCGGACACGGACGGGGGAGCCGGCCTTGAGGGGGTGGTAGGCATGGATGAGGCAGCCATCCTTGAGGGGTTGTCGGACACAAGTGGGGCAGCCAGCCTTGCGAGGTTGGCGGACATGGACGGGGCAGACGGCCCTTAGGGGCTGGCTGACACAAATGAGAGAGCCGTCCCTGAGGGGCTGGCGGACACGGACAGGGCAGCCGGCTCTGAGGGGCTGGTGGACACGGATGGTGCAGCCGACTTTGAGAGGCTTTCAGACGCACATGGGGCAGCCGGCGAGGACGCACCCGTGGGCACAGACGATGGAACGCACGGACACAGCTAGATGGAGGATGGACCCACCACTCCCCCACACGACAGAAGAAACATCGACGTGTCGGAGCGAACGAGGTCGCGAGAAAACAGGTCCTCAAAGAAGAGGGAATCGCGGGACTTGACGATGGAGTGTCGGGTGGGATCCCAGAAGCTCCATGCATTTGACTGACGCGAGACGCCAAGGAAGGTGCACGGACGACCGCGAGGCCCGAGCTTGCCACCCTGGTGTGGGGCAGGCAACCACACGATGGCTACGCAATTCCAGACCCGGGCCGGATGCAGGTCAGCGTGTTCCCCACACCAGTGTTGGTATGGGGTGGACTGACAAGGAATGGGTCCGTGGGGAATCCAGTTCCACACCCACATCAGGTTACCCTAGAAACTCACCCCTATGATCGGAATGGAAGCGGCGGAGACGGCGACCACACTCGCGTTCAGCACGGACAAGTGAGTCCCAAATGGTGGGAGCGACCTTGTTTCTGCCGAAGGCAGAAGACCCAACCATAGCAAGAATAGTCGTCCGTAGGTGTCAAGACGTAACCACCGTGCTCGTCGACTGACTCTGTTGGGAGGGGACCCATGACATCAGAGTGAACCAGGTCAAGCGGGGCGGACGCTCAAGAGGCAAAGAGGGGGTAGGTGGAACGGTGTATCTTGCCTTGAGCGCAATCAATGCACTCGGTGGGACACGACAGAGGAAAGGAGGCTGGGTCAAGGCCCTTGGCCGGCTGCGTATGAAGTATGCTATCAACAACAGCACAATGGATGTGACAGAGGCGGCAATGCAAGAGACACTTGTGCTGTGGAGGCAGGGTGCTGGTAAAAAACACGTGGCTGGTATCGGCCAACAAGGAGGGGAGACAGGTAGAATCTGACAGGCACGGTACGTGCCACAAGTTGCCACGGGCGGTGGCATGCAAAACGACATGACCGGATGGACGCAATGACACGGTGCCCACACCTCGTGAATGCAGAATGTCCATGCTCATGCGGTGAAGGACGGTGATAGACAGGAGGCTGAGCTCAAGGCCCGGGACAAAGAGAACATGAGTCAAGAAGACATCACCAGCCAGACCACAGAAACAAACGACGCCGACACCACGAACGGGTAACACCTCACCAGAACCCGTACCAACCCCGGGGACATCAGTGATGGGACCAAGGAAACTGAAAGCCTCACGCGAGGCCGTCATGTGATGCGTGACCCCGGAGTCGATGATCTAGGTCTCTGACAAATCCTGGACCGGTGTGGCCAGGTCGCTGACAGTCACATGGCAATGGGCGAGCGACACTGACGAAGTGGACGGAGGTGCGAACCAGGAGTGCCAGTCATCTAGCCAAGAAATATCGTCACAAATGGGTGTAAGAGGGCAAGGAACGGCATAGGACGGGACGGACAGAGATACCGGACATGATCGTAGCACCAACTCTATCATGCAGGGTGGGGAGGAACTAGTGATTACGCAACTCGCACTTCCTTGGGGAGGAGGGCGACGAAGGCCGAGCTGAAGTGCAATGAACTAGTCCAGTTGGCGCTCGCGCGTGGAGGGTCCGACGGAGTAGACCAATTGCGGGGTGATGATGCTGGAGTCCAAGAGGGGGAAGGAAGGTGTCGGGAATGGAGGAGCGGGCGCGGACGACTACGGAGGAGGCTGCGGTGGGGCCGTCGTGAGCGGCGTAGATGTGGTAGGAGCAAGGACGGTCACAACAGCAGTGGCAAGGCGGCGCTCGCAGTGGTGACGTATGGTGGCGATGACGCGAGCCTCGTTGGTCGGGAGCAGATACGTGTACCACCCGTGTCCTAACTTGCCACAGTTGTGGCAGACAATGCTGGCGTTGCCGGATCCATCAGTGTGTTGCTAAGGACCCTTGCCCTTCTTGCCCCGCTTCTTCTTCTTGCCAGCCGTGGAGGCGCAGGAAGACACTACTGCTGCTGGGACGGCAACAACCATTGAGGTGACGGCAGGAGAGGCGAGGGACTCCGTACGATGGATGTGTGACTCCTGACGAGCTTCCGCGATACAAAGGAAGAGCTCGTGCGACCAAGGCATGAGGGTACCCTGGGTAGCCATTGCGGTGAGGACGTCAGTATGGTCAAGTCGGCCAACTCAACGAAACTCCCCGCCACCATCGAAAGCCAAGATCCCTGCGGCCTACCGTCAACAACCGGTCCGGCTACAATGCAACGGTTCGATCTGCACTCATCTTCATCCCCCGAACTGAGACTCCTGCCATGATCACCCGAGTGCGACTCAATCCCCGCTACGAGACAACCGTTGAGCTACGCGCCCTCACCGTGGAGCAACGCGCTCTCCTCCCAAAGCAAGGAACTCCGCGCCAATCCTCCCACAACCAGAAGTCCTCTCCCGATACGTGGCGCCACTCTGTGACGTCACAAGCAAGGCAAGCATCTGAGCGCCTCCGGCGCCTACTCACGTATCGCCCACCGTAGTGATGGCTTAGAATAGACTAGGAACCAGCTAGGACTATATGTATCCTCTCTGTGCAAACTCTAAACTACCAGTTATTGGTCAGTCAGTTCATCCTCGCCTCATTGCCTGTTCGGGCCCGGGCTTCGGCCCTGCCCCCACTCGGCCTGTGACCATGGCCCGCTGCCATGGCACAGTGCTATCTCTCCTCATCATTGCCGCTGTTCTGATCAATGTCTTCCTGCAAGGCCCGGGCTTCGCCCTGCCTCCACGCTTCCCAATCGCTGCTCTGCCCGCTCCTTTGCGCTCCGGCCTAGCTCATCGCTCGGCCCGCCTCTGGACGCTGCGGCTCTCCTCCTCGTTCATCGCTCATGCCCACTCAGACGTATCAAGGCGCCTCGGACCTGATGGACTGCCGGCCCGCATACCAACGCTCCGGCAAGCAGACCCTTCCAACCTTTGCGCTGGCAACCTGAGTATGTGGCATCATCATCATCATCCTCAGTCTTCGTCGGCCCGTGCGTCAGCGCTGCGGCCTTTCGGCCCGCGCCTCGGCACTGCCACTTGTCACCTCCATCGTTGCTATCATCATGTTTCTGCCTCTCTCATTGGATGTTCCTGCATTCCTCTCTTTGAAACACATCCTGAAGTAATCCTGTTATGTATCGTGCAGCGTTCGTCCCTTGGACCGCGCCCACACTCGTTAGCAGCACCTCTGCTGACATCAGCATCATGGCATCATCCTAAGACTGCATACATTTTACTGACAGGAACCGCACTCTTGCGGATGGGGTTCGTTCTTTGCTCTCTGCCTCTGGCCTGTCTCCTCCTTTCGCCTTTGAGGCTATGTTCTACATGACTTGGGTCTGGAACAGCATTCCACATGGGCCCCTTCCTCACACAGTCATCCCCTTTGAGCGGTGGACTGGACGGCGTGCTGACCTCCGTCTTGCCCGTGTATGGGGATGCCTTGCCTCCGTCTGGTTGCCCACCGACCAATGTGATGGTAAACTGTCTCCTCGCGGTCTTCTGTGCATCTTTCTTGGTGTCTCTCGCTTCTCCAAGGCATGGCGCTTCTGGGACCCTTCCCGCTGCCGTGTCATTGAGTCTCGTGACGCCCTCTTCTTTGAACACCTGTTTGAGCGTGACTCTCCCCGCTTTGGCGGGTCCCTTTCTCCGCCCTTTCGGGGTGGGGGTGGTTCTCTGTCCTCTGGGCTTGCTGTTCTCCCCTCGGGGCGTCCCTCGGACCCCTCTGTCTCCTCCTCTTCCAGGCAGAGTCATCCCTTATCCGTGTCCTCCTCTACGGCTCCCTTGGCCTCACCCAAGCCATCTCCTGGCTCTCCTACCGTGGTCTCTCCCGCGACTTCGTCCTCTCCTCCTCCACCTGGCTCTCCTACTGCTATCTCACACGTCGTCTCAGAGCCAGCTCCTGACTCTTCCTCTTCTCCTGCACCGCCTCTTCCCGCTGCTCCCCCTTCTGCGCGTACTTCGTCCATTCCCCCAGTCTCAACCTACACGCGCGGTGGGCGTCTGCGGGCTGTGCCTTCGCAGTCTCACCCTGTCATCTCAGGTGATCCCGATCTTCGTGCACTTGGTCTCACCACCTCTGGCCTGTCTACAGCAGCGTCTGTCATACACCCCAGCACCGCACTTGGCTACTCTCTTGTCGAACAGGAATTCCACTCCGCTCTGTCTTCATCTATAGCTGGGTATGTTGCCTCGTGTTTCGCTGCCGCTGGCCTCTCACCCCTTCCTCCTGAACCACTGACTGTGCAGGTTGCTCGTACAGCCTTCGACTCCCAGCTGTGGGAGCAGGCCATGAAGGCCGAGCTCGATGCCCTGTCTGACCACGGCGTATATGAGCTTGTCAACCTCCCACCGGGCCGCAAGGCCGTTGCCGCCAAGTGGGTGTACCGTCGTAAGTTGAATCCGGATTGCACAATTGAACGGTATAAGGCTCGTCTCACTGCCAAAGGGTTCTCTCAGATCCCCGGTGCCGACTTTGACGAGACCTTCGCTCCAGTTGGTCGTAACACCACAGCGAGGGCTCTCCTCAGCCTAGTCGCTCAGCACGAGCAGATGGACGTCAATAATGCCTTTTTACATGGCAATTTGGATGAAGAGATTTACATGGTACAACCACCTAGCTTCTCTGATGGCACCGACCGGGTTTGGCGCTTGCGCAAGGGTCTTTATGGCCTCAAACAGTCCCCGCAGTGTTGCAACCAAGAGATCACATCTACCCTTGAGAAAGGTGTTGGTTTTTGCGCTCATTGTGCTATGTTGTGTCCTCCCGGCTTGTGTACATCGGCGTGCAGATGACTGACGGCAAGACTCGACGCTGATGGAGTGTCGTCCGGTGGAGCCGACGCACACTGAGGTCGTCTCGCAGTTCGCTGGAGCCCCCTCTCTCCGGCGACGTGTTCAGCTCCATCGGCAGGCCTCCTCGGCGGTCGCACTGCCGGCAGTCACTACCACCGCAGTCGCTGTCTGCATGCGTCCAGCGCGTACTGTCGTGCCTGCGTCGTCATGCGCTGCCTAGGGTCCCAGTTGCATGTTGCATGGCCCTGTTTGGCAGCATAAACCATCGTGGGCACTACCTGGGTTCAGGCTGCCAAAACTCCTCGCTACTATTTTTCTAGCAGATGCTGACCGCACGACTGCGTTCGCAGCGTCGGTATTATGGTATGGTCCAGTTTTCAGGCAAAACGGACGACGCCCGGGTTTTGGGCTGTCGGCTGTCTGGCAGGCCTCACCGAGAAAACCTGCCAGCCTGAAATTAGTTATTTTCTGATTGGCTGATGAACTGAGTAACAAGCTCTACAGAGCTGGGGGGGGCTAGAACTTGGAGGGGTCCCCGATTGCTGTTCATTCTTCATTCCTAATCAGTTACTATCAGTTTTCAGCTGCTTTCTGACGCTAACTCTGGCGCGCGCATTTCTGAGTAACAAACCCTGAGCTTCCAGACTTAGACTCTAGAGCAGCAGACTGAGGGGGCAGCTGACTTAAGCAACGAGCGTGGAAGCCCGCACGCTGCATCAACAACGCTGCTGCCCCAACCTGCTGCATAGTTTTCCATTTTGGTATCAGAGCCAGAGCGTAGCAGCAGTAGCAGAAGACTGGCGAACAGGTGCCAAACAACGCTGGCGGATCCCCATACGCGCCAGTGCAGGGGAAATGCTGCCGGATTTTTTCCGACAGCATTGACCCTCCTGGTGGCGGCGTCAGATTTTTTCCCACGGCCACTGGGCCAGGGGAAATGCTGCCGGATTTTTTCCGACAGCATTGACCCTCCTGGTGGCGGCGTCAGATTTTTTCCCACGGCCACTGGGCCAGGGGAAATGCTGCCGAAATTTTTTCGGCAGCACTGACCCCCACGCGTGACGCGAGGAGGTGAGCGGCAGGCCGCATCTGACGTCTGTGGACGACGACGCATGCGGCAACGTCACCCAGGTGCAGTGACTGGTACCACCAGCAGCATCAGGCAGAAGCAGCAGCTCGCAGCAGCCCGCAACAGCAGCAGCTCGCAGCAGCAACAGCAGCAGCCCGCAGCAGAAGCAGCTCGCAGCAACAGTAGCAGCAGCGTGTAACAGTAGCAGCAGCGTGCAGCAGCAGCAGCAGCCCGCAGCAGCAGCCCGCTGCAGCAGCCCGCAGCAGCAGCAGGCAGCAGCCGTAGCACGCAGCAGCTGTAGTAGTGTGCAGCAGGAGCAGCGGGCTGCAGCAGCTGCTGTAGCAAGCTGCAGCAGCTGCCAGCTGCAGCAGCAGTAGCAGCGAGTAGCAGCTGGCAGCTGCCAGTCGCGGCTGCTGCTGCCCGCTGCTCGCAACGAGCGAGCAGCGAGCAGCAGCCCACTGCTGCCAGCGAGCAGCAGCTCGCTGCTGTTAAGCGAGCAGCAGCCCGCTGCTTGCAGTAGACAGCGCACTGCTGCTCGCTGTGACAAGAGAAAAAAAAACAAAAAAATGATAACAAAAAATTCCCCCACCCCCGCATCTCGTTGTAGCAGCCTGTAGCTGTAGCAAGCAGCTCCTGCAGCACGCAGCAACTGCAGCAGCACTCAGCAACAGCAGCGAGCTGCAACAGCTCGCTGCTGCAGGAGCAGCAGCCACAGCAATTGCTGCAGCTCGCAGCACCAGCAGCTGTTGCTGCAACTGCAGCAGCATCAGCAACAGCAGTAGCAACTACAGCACGCGCAGCCGCAGCAGCAGCAGCAGCAGCAAACAGCTACAGCAGCAGCAGCAGCAGGAACAGCAGCAGCAGCTACAACAGCAGCAGCAGCAGCAGAAGCAACAGCAGTAGCAGTAGCAGCAGCAGCAACAGCAGCGGCTGCAACAGCATCAGCACCAACAGCAGCAGCGGCGGCCCCAACATTCGTCGCTGCTGACGTCAGCACCCCTCTGCTGATGTCACTGCTGACGTCACTGCTGACGTCATCAACACACAAAAAAAGGGAGGGTGAGAAGAAGGGGAACAGGGGAAAGGGGGAAGGCCAGAGGAGTGGGTAGACTCCCCACTCCCCCAACCTCCTACCAAAATCAGCAACACAAAGACAACAAAAAAAAACACAGACACCAAGGCATGGCTGGTAGTCCCGGCGAGGAGGGGTCCTCCTCTAATGGGGGGACCCCTACCCCTCCTTTCTTGCAGCGATTGCTGCAGCAGCAGCAGTACCCGCCGCCGCTGCAGCAGCAGCAGCCGCCGCCGCCGCAGGAGTAGCAGCTGCCGCCGCCGCCGCAGTAGGAGCAACCACCGCCACCACGGCAACAGCAGCTACCACCGCCGCACCAGCAGCAGCAGCCGCCGCCATTGCAGCAGCAGTAGCCACCGCCGCTATAGTAGCAGCCGCCGCCACTACAGCAGCAGCAGCCGCCGCCCATACAACAGCAGCCACTGCCGCTGCAGCAGCAGCAGCCGCCGCCTCTACAGCAGCAGCTGCCACCGCTACAGTAGCAGCAGCCGCTACCGCTGCAGCAGCAGCAGCCGCCGCCCATAAAACAGCAGCCACCGCCTCTGCAGCAGCAGCAGCCGCCGCCCCTACAGCAGCAGCAGCAGCAGCAGCAGCCCACTAGTAACATTGGCGGCACCCCTGACCCACTTGCTGCTCTTTAGTAACAACTCGCCGCCCTGACACAGCAACTTGCGGCGCTACAGCCAGTCGCCTCCCAAACTGCCACCAGCGCGCTGCCGTCGTTCATCCCTCCAGGGCACGCTAGTCCCGCTATTTCCGCTGCCACGTACTACTTAGCACAGCTGCAGACTCAGCGCCAACGGCGGACAGTGACCTCCGTCCTTGGCCCCACTCTGGGTGCCGGCCGTAGGCAGAAGGACTTCGAGACGCCGCCACCGCCGCTTCAGGCCGGCGAGCAGTTCCGGAGCTGGGAGCTCAGCTTCCGGATCTAGGCGTAGGGTGAGGGTCTGTGGGCCTACTACACCCTCCCTTACGATTCCACCCAGTCCGACTAGCTATATGACGCTGGTCGCACCGTCCGCGCCCTTGTACCAGTCGCCCCTCCAGCTTCCCGCCTTGCCCTGGAGCCCTTCCTCGACGACTTCACCGCTGGCGCCATCCCAGACCCGGCAGTCGCCTGGCATGTCCTCACCAGACCCCATCGTCTGTCCAGCGACGTTGAGATCAGCCGTCTGCTCCGGGAGTTCAACTCCCTACACATGGGGAGGCCGAGACGGTCACTGCCACTGGCAGCGAGCGGAGGACATCCTCCGTCGACTCGGCAAGTCGGCTCCACCCCCTCTGTCCGCGCTCCTCACCATCAAGCGCGGCGCCACCAGTGCATACGCGGAAGTCTTCTTCCACTACCCTCAGGACGTCCTCACCACCATGGAGGCCCAGGGCACTCTCATGCTCTGGGCATACGAGCTCTTCCTTCGCATTGAGGAAGCTTGCCAAGAGTCCCAGCTCCATCGCGCAGAGGCCCTTGCATCCCCTGCCGTCGCCGCCCCTGTCGTTGCCTCCATGGCCGTTGCCTCCCCCGTCGCAGCTACCCCATCGCCCTCAGGGAAGAAGAAGAAAAGCCGGAACAAGAAGGGCAAGGGTCCATCGCAACAGCAGCAGCAGCAGTCATCGACCGGTCCCAGCGGTAGTGGCTCGGTTTGCTACAACTGTGGCCAGCCTGGGCACGGGTGGTACACGTGCCCTCTCCCGACGTACGAGGCCCGCGTCATCGCCACCATGCGACGCCCGCGGGAGCGCCGCCTCGCCTCTACCACCGTTGCTGCTGCTGGTCCTACCACTCCGACTTCGTCCAGCACCTCTGCCACTCCGACGACTCCGCCTGTCCTACCACCCGCGCCGCAGCAGTACTACCCGCAGTAGTACTACCCTCAGCCGTCGGCACCTCCGCTTCCCTCGTCGGCTCAGTCACCCTACTATCCGGGCTCCAGCGTCGTCACTCCACAGTCTGTCTACACTCCTGAGCCGTCATCCTGAGAGCGTCAGCTGGAGCAGTTCATCGCGCTCCAGCTTGGCCTCCCTCGCCCTCCTCCCCAGGGAAGTGCGAATTGCGTCACCTCCTGCCCTCCGGCCCATCCCTGCATGACTGAGACTGAGCTACGGTCGTGTCCCGTTTCCTAGTCTGTCTCGTCGTCTCCTGTGATCTCATCCACCCCACTCCTTGACGACATTGCATGGCTTGATGACTGGCAATCTCGTTTCACTCCTCCGTCCACCGTGTCCGCGTCCCTCGCATGCTGCTATGTGACCGTGACTGATCTGGCGACCCCTGTCCAGGACCCTGCTGAGACCTGGATCATCGACTCCGGGGCCACGAATCACATGACGGCCTCTCGCGAGGCCTTCACTATGCTCGGTCCCGTCGGCGATGTCTCCAGGGTCCGGACAGGCTCCGGACAGGTGTTGCCTCTCCGTGGGGTAGGCATCGTTCGTTTCCGTGGTCCGGCCGGTGACGTCTTCTTGACCGATGTTCTCTTCGTCCCTGGTCTCGAGCTCAACCTCCTGTCCGTGACTGCCCTTGACCGCATGAGCATGGACGTTGTGCACTCCCGTGGTGTCAGCACTGTGTCGTTGCGTCCGTCGGGTCTGGTCGTACTGCACGCCACCGCCTGTGGCAACCTGTGGCACGTTCCCCGCCTCTCTTCCTCCCCTCCGGTCTCCTCCCCGTCGGCTGCGACCGGTCATGTGTTCGTTACCAGCACACTTTCTCCTCAGCACACCCGCCTCTTGCACCGTCGCCTTTGCCACGTCCACTCTGCCGCAGTAGAGAGCATGCTCCGCACCCAGCCAGCCAAGGGCCTTGATCCGAAGACCTTCCCTCTCCCATGCCCCACTGAATGCATTGACAGCGCTCAGGGGAAGATGCACCGGTCCACGTACCCCCTCTCTTCCTCACGGGCGTTCACCCCCCTTGACCTTGTCCACTCGGACGTCATGGGCCCTCTCCCCACCGAGTCCGTCGGTGAGCATGGCCGCTACGTCCTCACTCTGACGGACGACTACTCTCGCTACCGTTGGGTCTTTTGCCTTCGGCAAAAGAGCGATGTCGCCCGAACCATTCAGGACTGGCTTGTCCTCGCGGAGCGCGAGTGTGGCCACCCCCTTTGTCGCTTTCGCTCCGATCGCGGTGGCGAGTACGTGGGTGAGGCCACGACCTTTCTCGCCTCCCGTGGTATCCACCATGAGACGTCTGCGCCCTACACACCCGCCCAGAACGGCGTCTCCGAGCGGTGGAACCGTACCATGGCCGACGCCGTTCGCACCATGCGAGTCGAGTCCGGTCTCTCCGATGGCTTCTACTTTGAGGCCATGGCCTACAAGACCTGGGTCTGGAACCGGGTTCCCCACGGTCCCCTTCCTCGCCAGTCCACGCCCTATCAGCACTGGTGCGGTCGGCGTGCGGACCTCCACCCGGCTCGCGTCTGGGGCCGCGTAGCCGTTGTATGGCTGCCCGCCCCACAACAGGGTGGCAAGCTCGCCCCCCGCGGACGCCCCTGCACCTTTCTCGGCGTCTCTCGTCAGTCCAAGGCCTGGCGCTTCTGGGACCCATCCCGACAGTGCATCGTCGAGTCCCGCGATGCCCTCTTTTTCGAGGACCCATTTCCCCGCGACCTCATCCGCTCCGGCTCGTCCGTGTCCCTCTCGTCGTGTGGGGGAGTGGTGAGTCCGTCCTCCGTCCTGTCGCTTCCGGGTGACACAGCACTCCGTCCCTCTGAGCCGGTAGCCCCGGTCGCGGCCGCTGGCCCCTCCGAGCCAGCTGACCCAGTCGCGTCTACTGGCCCCTCCGGGCCGGCAGCCCCAGTCGCATCCGCCGGCCCCTCCGGGCCGGCAGCCCCAGTCGCGTCCGCCGGCCCCTCCGGGCCGGTAGCCCCAGTCGCGTCCGTTGGCCACTCCGGGCCGGCAGCCCCAGTCGCGTCCGCTGGCCACTCTGAGCCAACTGCCCCAGTGGCGTCCGCTCGCCCCTCCGGGCCGGCAGCCCCAGTCGCGTCCGCTGGTCCCTCCGGGCCGGTAGCCCCAGTCGCTTCTGATGGCCCCCCCGGGCCGACAGCTCCAGTCGCGTCCGCTGGCCCCTCCGGGCCAGCAGCCCCAGTCGCATCCGCTTGCCCCTCCGGGCCAGTAGCCCCAGTCGCGTCCACTCGTCCCTCTGGGCCGGCAGCCCCAGCTGTGTCCGCTGACCCCTCTGGCCCAGGAGCGCCTGTGGCGTCTACTGGCTCCTCCGGACCAATAGCACCGTCCGCCTCCGTCGGCCCGTCGGACTCAGCACCATCTTCTGCCCGACCGTGCTATACACGTGGCCCAGGCGGCAGCCTCCGACCTCGGCCGACAGTGAGCGCGCAGACCGTCGCTCCCCGTTCCGTGGCGCCTCGACCCCCTGTGGCTCCACATGTCTCCTCCACTCCCACGGTCGTGAGTGGGGACCCTGGCACAAAGGCTCTCGGCCTGACCACTTCTGCCATTATCGCAGACCTTCACCCGGGCTCTGCATTGGGGTATGCCATGCTTCATCACGAGCATTGGCATGCTGTTGTGGCTGCACTCGCACGCATCCCACCTGGGGCTCGTGATGCACATGCCCTCTCAATCCGGTCCACAGCGCGCCCAGAGGACCCTTCCACCCTACGCGAGGCATCCCAATGTGCTGCCTCCCCTGAGGCCGCACATTGGGATGCTGCCTGTGCCGAGGAGCTAGCCGCTATCCAACAGCACCACGTGTATGACCTCGTCGACCTCCCTCCAGGTCGGAAGGCCATTGGTGCCAAGTGGGTCTTTCGGCGTAAGTGGAAGCCTGACGGATCCTTGGACAAGTACAAGGCCCGTCTCACAGCAAAGGGGTTTGCTCAGGTCCCTGGGATCGATTACGACCACATCTTTGCCCCAGTTGGCCGGTTCTCCACTAGCCGGGCATTGTTCAGCCAGGTTGCCGAGCACGGGTGGGAGCTGCATCAGATGGACGTGAGCAACGCATTCCTCCATGGCTCACTGGAGGGTGAGGAGCTCTACATGACGCAGCCCCCAGGCTTCGACGACGGCACTAGGAGAGTTTGGCGGCTGCGGAAGGCCCTCTATGGCCTGAAGCAGTTGCCTCGGTCCTGGAACCAGGAGATCAGCAGTACGCTTCTCCGTGGCGGCCTCCAGCGCAGCACTGCTGACCCCGCACTGTTCATCAGCCCGCGAGGTCAGACCTTCGCCGCGGTTCTGGTCTACGTCGACGATCTCCTCATTGCGTCGCCAGACACGACAGCCATCCAACACGTCAAGGACCTACTGCACGCTGCCTACCAGATGAAGGATCTCGGGTCTGCCCGTGTCTTCCTGGGCATGGAGCTCGAGCATGATCGCTCTCAGGGCGTCCTGCATGTCCACTAGGCTGCCTGTGTGCAGACCCTGTCCACTCGCTTTGCCGAGGACTTGCCCCTCGTGCCCAGCGCATCCTCACCCATATCACCCGATGGCCAGGTGAAGTTGAAGAGTCATGACCCAGCTGTTGTGGGGGAGCTAGTTGATGTGACCACGTATCTGCGGGTCATCGGGTCACTGATGTTCCTGGCGACGACGAGGCGTCCAGACATCGCGTTCGCCGTTAACCTCCTGGCCCAGTTCTCTCAGGAGCCGCGTCACCTCCACTTTGAGACCGCGATCCGAGTACTGCGCTATGTCGTCTCGACCCCTCGACGAGGTCCCATGTTCCGTCGTCAGCCGTCCGTCATTGCAGTGGGTTACACCGACAACGACTGGGTCGGCAGTCCAGACGGAAAGAGTCGCACTGGTTGGATCTTTCTGGTCGGGGGCACAGCTGTGTCTTGGCGCAGTGGCAAGCAGGGGTGCATTGCACGCAGCACTGTTGAGGCTGAGTACGTGGCCCTTGGCTCAGGCGCGTGTGAGAGTGTGTGGTTGCGTCGTCTGTTGTCCAAGTTGCGTCAGTCTGTCGCATCCATCACCTTGCATTGTGACAATGAGAGTGCCATGGCCATTACAGACAATGACGGTGTGCATCACACTCGCACAAAGCACATCAATGTTGAGTATCACTATGTGCGTTCGTTGTTGCACGACGGCAGCATCAGCATGGTGCTGGTTGAGACAGCACGGTAGCTGGCTGACTTCTTGACCAAGGCACTGAAGCGGGACTCGTTTAAGAAGGCTTTGAGTTCAGTCGGCGTGCGTCCATGACTCGCTTTCTTTGTCTCTGCCTGCACTTCTGCATGTCCTGGGGGAGTCTGTGTGTTGACCGTGTCTCTGCCCGCCCATGTGCACTACGCCTGTGAGTCATGGGGGAGTGTTGGTTTTTGCGCTCATTGTGCTCTGTTGTGTCCTCCCGGCTTGTGTACATCGGCATGCAGATGACTGACGGCAAGACTTGACGCTGATGAAGTAACGTCCGGTGGAGCCGACGCACGCTGAGGTCGTCTCACAGTTCGCTGGAGCCCCCTCTCTCCGGCGACGTGTTCAGCTCCATCGGCAGGCCTCCTCGGCGGTCGCACTGCCGGCAGTCACTACCACCGCAGTCACTGTCTGCATGCGTCCAGCGCGTACTGTCGTGCCTGCGTCGTCATCCGCTGCCTAGGGTCCCAGTTGCATGTTGCATGGCCCTGTTTGGCAGCATAAACCATCGTGGGCACTACCTGGGTTCAGGCTGCCATAACTCCTCGCTACTATTTTTCTAGCAGATTCTGACTGCACGGCTGCGTTCCCAGCGACGGTATTATGGTATGATCCAATTTTCAGGCAAAACGGACGACGCCCGGGTTTTGGGCTGTCGGCTGTCTGGCAGGCCTCACCGAGAAAGCCTGCCAGCCTGAAATTAGCTATTTTCTGATTGGCTGATGAACTGAGTAACAAGCTCTACAGAGCTGGGGGGGGGGGCTAGAACTTGGAGAGGTCCCCCATTGCTGCTCATTCTTCATTCCTAAGCATTTACTATCAGTTTTCAGCTGCTTTCTGGCGCTAACTCTGGCGCGCGCATTTCTGAGTAACAAACCCAGAGCTTCCAGACTTAGACTCTAGAGCAGCAGACTGAGGGGGCAGCTGACTTAAGCAACGAGCGTGGAAGCTCGCACGCTGCATCAACAACGCTGCTGCCCCAACCTGCTGCATAGTTTTCCATTTAAAGGGGGTTACAAACGGAGTGCCGTAGATCCGGCACTGTTTCTTGGGCCCCCCACCAAACCACTCATTGCCATTCTCGTGTACATGGACGATCTTCTCATTACCTCTCCCGATGCTGCCTCTGTGACGGCCGCCAAGTCATTGCTTCAAGCAGCATACAAGATGAAGGATCTTGGTCCAGCCCGTGTCTTTCTAGAGATGGAGTTGGAGCGGGACCGTGCACGTCGCATCATGCATGTGCATCAGGCTGCATATGTGCGTAGCCTGGGGGAGCGTTTCGCACCACTCCTTGTGTCCATCCCCACAGCATCCACACCCATGACACCTGCTGGTCAGTCCTTCCTGAAGTCACAGGACCTCTCAAAGCTAGGGGAGACAGTTGATGTGACCGACTACCTCCGCATCATTGGCTCCCTAATGTATCTTGCTACGACCACACGCGCGGATGTGGCTTTTGCTGTGAACTTTCTGTCTCAGGTGTCTCAGTGCCCCCGCGAGCGTCACCTCGAGGCAGCATTGCGAGTGGTGCGATACGCTCTCACCACCCCTCGTGTTGGGCTACAGTTTCGTGCACAGCCCTCGGTCGTAGTGGACGGCTTCACTGACAGTGATTGGGCGCATGACTCTGATGCTCGCAGCCGTACGGGATACATCTTTCTGGTTGGTGGCACTGCAGTCTCCTGGAAGAGCGACAAGCAAGGGTGTGTAGCACGCAGCACTGCTGAGGCTGAGTATGTCGCTCTTGGTGCAGGCACGTGTGAAGCTGTCTGGCTGTGTCGTCTGCTGCAACAATTCCGTGTTCCTATCCACTGCATCACTCTGCGTTGCGACAACCAAAGCACAAAATCCATTGCTCAAAACAGTGGCATGCATCACTCACGCACCAAATACTTCAATGTGGAGCATCATTTTGTTCGTGAATGTATTGCTGCTGGCATCGTCCAAGTCGCCTGGGTGGATACTCGATCGCAAACAGCTGACTTTCTCACTAAAGCCCTCAGCCGAAACGTCTTCAAAAGTGTTGTTCACTCTGTGGGTCTCATCAGTCAGCATGATCCTGGTTGCCTGTTGGTGTTTTTCTCTCTCTCACCTCTTGTGATTCTCTCATACGTGTGTGGGTTGCTTGTCTGCGGGTCATCGGGGAGTGTTGAAGTTCGTTGGCCACTCACAACTCTATGCCCTCTTGCCTCTCACACTCTTCACACATTCTGTACAGATTAAATTCTTGGTTTTTTCGCATCTCTCATTGTGCTCTGTTGTGTCCTCCCGGCTTGTGTACATCGGCGTGCAGATGATTGACGGCGAGACTCGACGCTGATGGAGTGTCGTCCGGTGGAGCCGACGCACGCTGAGGTCTTCTCGCAGCTCGCTGGAGCCTCCTCTCTCAGGTGACGCGCTCAGCTCCATCGGCAGGCCTCCTCGGCGGTCGTGCTGCCGGCGGTCATTGACACCGCTTTTGCTGCTTGCATGCGTCCAGCGCGTCCCATTGCGTCTGCATCGTCATGCACTGCCTAGGGTCCCAGTTGCATGTTGCATGGCCCTGTTTGGCAGCATAAACCGTTGTGGGCACTATCTGGGTTTAGGCTGCCATAACTTCTTGCTACTATATTTCTAGCAGATTCTGACCGCACGGCTGCGTTCGCAGCGGCGGTATTATGGTATGGTCCAGTTTTCAGGCAAAACGGACGACGCCCGGGTTTTGGGCTGTCGGCTGCCTGGCAGGCCTCACCGAGAAAACCTGCCAGCCTGAACTGAGCTATTTTCTGATTGGCTG